>LPNX010235076.1:30568-65325 GCA_001517045.1 Pseudotsuga menziesii | reverse complement strand
TGAGGACAAAAAACAAGTTAACTTCACCTAGTCAAACTTTCCCAATTGCCTTAAAACTCAGAAAAAGCAGGCAATAAAGCAGAAAAGCAGACATGCGCTAGGAAGGCCAAGAATAAAGAATATTTCATTCCAAGTGGTTTCCCAAGTGCTCCATGATTCAAATTTAGCAAGTTTGACCACTTTGGATGTGTGGAGGACAACTTGCATAAGGTGGAATATGGAAACTAGGCAAATAAGACAAAAAATGGATAAATTAATGTCTAAGGTAGCTAACTATGGGTTGATTATTCTAACAATAGTAAGTCAGCTGAGATAGCGATCGGAAAGGAGTTTGTATCGAGTTGGTATTGAGTCTATAACAATAATTTATGGTAGCTGTATTGAGTGTGTATTGGGGCTATAAAATAAGGAACCCAAGATGTATATGGGCTAGTCGATATATCATCTAAGTAATCTCTACACTCTTGGTAAGAGGCTTGAGCTAGACTAGAGGTAGGTGTTCTGGTTAATGACTTTGTATCGATGAGTGGATAAGAGTATAGGTTTTGCAGCTGAGTGCGCAGATGATTAGGGAAGGTTGATTCGATCCAAGATCTGTGTGGATCGCTAGTAGGAGTAGAGTAGGAAGATAAAGAGAGAAGATCAGAGAGCATGAGAGGGAGCGAAAGTATGTAAAGGTAGAAGATAATATATTGAACAGAGTCTACAGCTTTGTGCACAGAAAAAAGGTGCATCTATTTCCTCATGCTAGATGAAGAGCACCTTGTGGTTTTTTCCCAGATGGGTTTCAAGATTATATGTTGTGTATATTTGTGAATGTTGAATTAGCTTAGATATATGTGTGAATATTGTGTTGAATGTCTGGTTGATTATTGTGTTTGAAAAAGGATAAATGCATGCCATCCACATTATATTAATGAATGTGATTATGCTGTATGTTCACTATTTATTTACTTAAGTCGCATAAAGAAGGGTTGGATCACAACTTAGTGTTGAATTACTATGCATACAATTAATCCACGTCCCTAGTCTTTCTTGGAAGCCTTGGTGCAAATCCATGGTACTAAAACACCCTCCTGCAAAACTATGGAAACATGGTTCTGGAAGTTACCCATAGAACAAAGATATCTCGGGTGAGACGACATCTGTGTCGTAGGTGTTTCCCGCTGAGCTATGCTTTGTCAGGGTGATATATTGTGCTTTGTTGTGATGAGCAGAAGGGTCTGAACCTGGGTCTAGGGACAAAGAAAGGAAAGAAATACAACACTACTTGATGAGCTTCATCGTGCTCCTTTTTTCTCCAAGTTGGATCTTCATTCTGGGTATCACAAAATCCAGGTTCATGAGGATGATATCCCTAAAATAGGTTTACACACACATGATGGCCACTATGAGTTTTTGGTCATTCCATTTGGCCTCAAGAATGCTCCTTCCACATTCTAGGAATTGATGAATAAAATATTCCAACCCTGCTTGTGGAACCTCATTTTGGTCTTCATTGATGATAGCCTCATTTATAATAAAATAGGGGCTGAGCATCTCCAACATATGGATCTTGTATTGCAACTTTTCTGTGATCATCATATCCATGCCAAACAATCTAAATGTGTTTTGGGGAAGAAGGAAGTAGAGTATCTTGGGCATATTGTTTCAACACAAGGGGTTTGTGTAGATCCTGCCAAAATAGATGCCATGAAAAATTGGCCTCATTCTCAGAAACTCAAGAGCCTTCATGAGTTTTTGGGAATGATTGGATACTACCGCAAGGTTTTCAAGGATTGTGGGAATATTGGATCTCCATTAATAGATCTATTGAATTTTTTTTCCTTTACATGGAAACATGCAGAAGACTGTGCATTTGACAAATTGCAACAAGCTATGTGTACCACACATGTTCTAGCTATGCCTGATTTTTACAAGACCTCTTCTATTGAGAGTGATGCTTATGACAATGGAATTGGTGTTATTCTCATTCAATATGAAAATCCCATTGCATTCACCATAAAATACCTTTCTGATAAGAATTCAGCCACCTCTACATATGATAAGGAAATGATGGCTATTTTGCATGCAATACAGAAGTGGAGGCCATACCTATTAGGGAATCATTTCTGCATCAAGACTGATCACTAGAGGTTGAAATATTTCCTATAAATTTGGGTCTCATTCCCAAAGAAACATAAATGGGTTATCAAAATCATGGGTTATGACTATGAGATCACTTACAATAAGGGTAAGGACAATCTTATGGTGAATTCTCTTTCTCGCACTTTTGACAACCACATTTCTCTTTCATCTATTTCTATTCCTATTCCAAATTGGTTATAATCTATTCAACAAGGCTATGTCAATGACTCTTCCTTATTTTAAATCATCCAATAGTTGGCTGGTAACCCTTCTGATGTACCACATTACTCTTGGGATGGTTCTTCTCTGAGATATAAGGATCGTCTGGTGCTTCCCCAAAGCATAGATTCTCAAGAGGATGTCTTCTATGAACTCCATGTGTCTCCATTGGCAGGGGACTCTAGGTTCCTCAAAACATATGAGAGGGAATGAAACAAATTATTTTGGAAGGGAATGAAATGGGAAATTCAAGAGATGGTCAGAAGTCATCAACAAATGTTTGGAAACTTATCTTCGTTGCTTCACCTCTGAACAACAACATCAGTGGGAAAATCGGATCCCTCTCGCTAAATGGTGGTACAATAATTCCTACCATACTGCATCTAAAATGAATCCATATGAAGTAGTATATGGTCAGGAACTACCAATGCTCCTTCTATACACCCTCAACAGTTCGCTAGTTCAGGCAGTTAACACAGTTCTCCGAAACTGAGATCAGATTCTTCACATTCTACAGGACAATATTCACATGGAAAGAAAACTCATGAAACAACATGCTGATCATGTTGGCAGTGGTTTTGGAATAAGTTAGTTGTGCACAATCGTGAATGCTGCATAAGCTAAAATATATCACGCAAGTCAAGGTATATTATTTTATGTAATTTGGTCATTTTTGGACCGCATTATGTGGATTATGTTTGTGTTTTATAGAATTTGTTATGAGTTAGTTAGAAAGTTAGTTAAGTGGAACTTGAATGTAAAGGTGCAAGCCTATAAGTAGATGTTGAATTGCAAGTGTAAAACATCGGTGCTTCAGGTATTCAGCTTGATTTTGTCTAATTTCTTGGTTGTTAAGATCTACGCATAATTTGGGATTTGTGGATCTGTGTATGGAAGAATTGTTGCAAAGAAGTGTGTTTTGTGCAGAAGATAATATGACATGATGAAAGTTGAGTAAAAAAATTGTGTATTTTTTGGTTTTCTTATTTTGCTGTCTTCTGCGACTCAATGATGAATGCAATGTGTATTTGCGACATGGATATGTGAATGATGCGATGTTTCCTTTCTTTGAATGATGTTATTCTGCTAGTTTTGTTTGTGTATTGATGTTTTATTTACAGTTTTGATATAATGATGCAATCTATTGAATGATGACATGGTTCTGTTAAAGCATAAGTTGAATGATCAGATCTGTTAATGTTGCGCTACATTGATAAATTGAAGCACATGATCCTCTCTGTTTCTACAAAAACTTGGCTCTGTCATCTCTCCCTCGTATATCTTGGGTGATACTTCATCCGCTCTGCAGGTGTTGTCGGATAGGGTAAAACTTGTAAGGGCCAGTGATCAGGGAGATCACGGTTGTTTGGGTGTCTACGGAGAGGGAGCCCCTATCAACTGGGTTTGTGTCAACAAATTGTTCCATTTCTGGGACCTTAGTGTGACTCAAGGGGGGACATAGTGTGGCATCCAACAAAACCAGAAATTCAAGATTGGTTTGATCAAAAGATACAAGAATTTGTTGAGAAAGAAAATCAGAACCTTTGACTGATGACAGATAGGTGGCTAGAAAAGTATATACACGATGGTACAAACAAGTATTTTTTCTCTAAATTCCTAATTATCTTGTATCAGTGGTTGGCGCGATTGACCTATTGCAAGACAAATTTCCAAGGAGGCAAGCCAACATCCTAGACCCTACAATTGATCTAGGAGTTGCAATAGGTAGACAACAGAGCATCACGGGATGTTGAAGTCTAGATCGATAGTATCTTGGAAGGATATATCATTGAGCTCATGGTTGATACAAATAAATCATATAATGAAGTAGAAATGGATTTCTTCAATGAGCCACAAGGTAGGTTTCTCTTGTCATTGCAATTGTCTATTAATATGCTCATCTGTGAAAATGGTATATTGAAGATGCACCTTCAGTAGTAGAAATATGGTGTGCGAGGGCTGTGGATACCATGGAGATTGGGGGGGGGATGAATGGAATGATACGAGGTATATGGGTGCAAGTTAAGATGATGTTGTGAAGGAATCCGAGGAAGAAATTCATTTTACGAGAGGAGGAGAAAGGTTTCAACAAGAGAAGAGGAATATGATAGGGGAAGGTCCTACTATGATCAAAACGCAAGATAGTGAAGGAAGAACACATGGTACAAAGAGACCCTATAGTGATGAAGAGGATGACGAGGATATTCCCTAAGTATAGGTAAGATCAACCCCTAGGAACAATGTACCCACACATCCGCACACTACATTGGAATCAGGAAGAAACGCAAGTTCAACACCAACTTGTCTAGCATGCCAACAACACTCTAATAGTATTATATCAACAACTGTAGGAATAAGGTCCAGGATGGCAGGTGACAAGGTGAAGTTACCTTTATTTCATGGAAATGGGACTAAGGATCCATAATAATACTGGTTCCTGTGTGAGGCAGTATGGACTGTCAGACAAACTGTGGATGATGATGTTAATAAGGGCCAATTGGTGACAACTATTCTAGGTCATGCACTGGATTGGTATATGAAATTTGTACAAGTTCCTACGGGAACTTTAGCGAAGACATTGGCTAAAATCAGGAAAGGACTAATTGAAGAATTCAGAAAACCAAAATCTAAAGCGCAATACATTACAAAATTGAAGGAAATTAAGTAGTATCCAAATGAGACTATTTGCGATTTTGATCAAAGATTCAAGACACGAATGGAAATAGTTAGTTTTGAGATGAGTGACATTCAACATAATTAGTGGTTCATCCCAACACTACTATCTCATATCAGACTACCACTGATGCAGTAGAAGTTTGCGACACATGGTGAGGATTTGGAGATTGTAATGAAGTTAGAAGCTTCACTTGTTTGAGAGAACGCTGTCGGTATTGACCAGACTCAAACAAAGTTGGAAAATCTAACGCTCTAGTTGTGGCATATCAAGAAAGGAAAAGAACATCACGAAGAAGTTTGGTGTACTCAATGTCGCGCATATGTATTATAATTTGAATGCCATGTAGATCTTCAAGAAGATAGTTATAATAATGTTTGCAGTAAATGGAGAATGAAGATACGAACTGAACAAAAAAAAACTCACAGGAAATGGACAAGTATTGCTCAGGAATGTACAGTATCATTCACAATAATAATATCCAGTGTTACAATAGTTTACATAGGAAAATAATTCGTATCAATTAGGGATGGATTCAAATCTATCCACTGATTGTGACTGTATCTAACTGAAAATCTAACTCATGGTGACTCAATTGATATCAGAGTCCAATAAAACAACTCCTAGATGTCCAACAACTCAATCAATTAGTGAAAACTAGTTAACTCGGTGCAACTGAGTGTGGTAGGTGGGAAAAGGTGCCTACTCCACATGCAACTATGCATTAGCTATGCAAAGTTTGTGATAGCTAATGGATTGTGAACTAACTGAAAGTAACTGGGGTCTAACTAAGACTAACTAGTACTAACTCCAAATAATTGAAGTAGGTTGTTGCCAAGACTCTTAATGGCTCCTAAAATGTATGGATTGTTTTAGGAGGAACCCAAAGTGATGCATGCACATGCAGTAAGTGGAATTTAACCTCTAGAAGTGTTCCCCACACTCTAGTGACTGGTACATGTGGCCCCATTAGGCCAAGTGGACCTAATTGTAATAGTGGACCCAAATAATTAATTAAGGTTCCTAAGTTAGGCTAATTAATCTAATAGAAAGTATGGTCAAGGGAGGATTAATAATCCTAACACCCCCCTAATTCCTAACTTGGAAAAACATGGGCCCTAGTAACAATACCATAGGTCACCTAAATACAATATAAAATATAGAATTCTGCTTAATACAACTGAGGAAACAGGGGGAAACCTCATGGGAAACCCCCCCTCAGAATAATCAGAAATACAAATTTTGAAAAACCTTGTGAAAAATTTTGCTGATATTTGCAGCACTATACAGAAGTAGTATCTTGGTTCTTCTATGCAGGTGAATGCATGAATTCAAAAAAAATTATTATGTCTTGATTAATATTCCTCTTTGGAAGAAGAACAATGTACTCAATTGAATCAGAAATATAACCAGTTGCACGGTGAAAACTGGACCCATGTAGAGCAGCTGAAATCAACTGATGAGAGAGAAAACGATCTTGAGAATTCACACCATGTATGGAAAAACAAAGAATATGATATATTTCAGCCTTTAAAATCAAACCACAAGTGGTAAAATCAGCCCCAAGTGTTAGGATCAAGTGTCCAGGAAGATGCATAATGTCTCCCTCTTTACTAGTTCTGTGAGGAGATGAGCATGTGACCAAAGGTAGAGAAGCCATGGGACTATGGAGAGGGAATGATTGAGATCCATAATCTGATATAGCTTCAAAAATATCCAATAATTCACAAAATATTATATCATCAAATTCATAAGAAAGAACTAACATCGAATCCTCAACAACAAAATTGAAAGAGACTTGTGGTGCTTGATTTGTCACACCAAAATTGATGAAACCAGTTATAAGAAATACTACAAGCTCTTGAATATTAAAACATGAGCCACATATTATTATATAATAAAATAAATCATATCCAAATATATTCATATCATATCCAAAACGGTGCTTCGCCGAGACGGTAGATGCACAATTTTCTCCTTCTTCAAAATTCTGATTTTCGGTGCATGCAATCCTGTAGGAATTTACTGGAAGCTATAGATTAATGAGAGTGAATGGATCACTCCTATAATATGATATTATTTCCATAATATCCATGTTACTACTTATATATACACCAAGAACAATATTAGAGATAGAGAAATCAAATTCCTCTACCTTTTTTGAAATAGCCACTGGTAAACTATGCACAAAATTTAAAGAATTACTGGAGAATTTTTGCAAAGAATAGAAAGAGTGTTTTTATTCAAAAATAGATATTTGAATGTCTTCTTATGGATCATCCATGTGAGGAGATGAGATATCAGAGATCTCATACACTTCTGGAGCAGTAGGAGAAGGAGTCACTTCAAGGAGACTTTCTTCCACTAGAATTGTTTGTAGGGAAAAATATGCTTCTTCTTCATCTTCAACAATTTGCTTTTCTATAAGAGAGGCCATGAAATCATCATGTTGGATTTTATCTAAAACTCTATCAACATATAGGATTTAGATTCATAGCCCATATGACTTCTAGGTCCTATTGATAGAGGGAAAGTGATGAAGGATTTCCTGGAAGCAACCATGTGGTTGGATGATATAGAATATGTCAAATAAGCCTTCGACGGAGAGAGGCTTGCATGAAAGAATATCTCATCTTCTTCAATATGGTCTTCATCATCAGACATCTTTTCTCTTGGGGGAGAAATGTTATTCTGCTTGAGAAGAGCTGACATTTCATAAAGTTCCTTCCTCATACAATGATCTTCAAGATGGTACCCCTTTTCAAAATAGGGACATAACTTCTTTTCAAACTTCTTCTTCTGCTTAGAGTCAGAGGCTCCTTTGGAAGTTTGTTGATTCTATTTAGGATTTGAATCAACTGCTTTTGGCTCCTTCTTTTATTTCCCCTTCGATTGCGCTTTGGAAGATTCAATAACTCGGAGAGCTTGATCTTTGGAGGTCTTGATGACTCCCATTCGAATCAACTTGTCTTGCTCGTTGATTAAGGACTCATAAAAATAAGCTAATGAAGGAATTTTCCAATCAGGAAAGCTTTCCCGCTTGGAATGAAATATGGAAAAAAATACATAATACTAAGATACTAGTTTGCTGAGTATGGAAAGGACATTCTTCTCATCTTTCCGCTCTATTCCATACTATCTGCATTGAAGTACCAGAGACTTGAATTTAGTAAAGAATTGCTCAATAGTCTCGAAACTACTGGGATGTAAAGATACCATCTCATTCTCCAGAATGTATCCCAAAAGCTCATCTTGTTTGTTAAACAAGCTATCAATATTCTCCCAATATTCTTTGGGTGTCTCCAAACCTTCATGGTAGAAAAGGAGATATCTGGATATATGAGTGCATAAGTACCCGAATGCTTCATCATAATGGTTCAGAAACTTGCTCTTCTCAACTGGATGATAAGGATCTACCTCCCTTCCTTGTATTATCTTGAGGTAGCCATGCTTGCGCAAGAAGAGATTGATATAAATCCTACAATCAAGATAATTGGAAGTTGTAAGGATCTGAGGTGTAGGAGATTGAGAACTCATAATTGCTCCGGCTGAAATATCATGCAAAAATTCACACAAGCTACATAGCACCTATATTTTTCACTGCAATAACACACTAAAACATATGAACTATTAGAATCATGATTTTCCTCTCAACATGAACATATTTTTAGGGTCCATCATGCCCTCTCTGCTGCTTTGAATAAATCTAGAACTAGCAAGTCATCATAGGGAACTTCTGTGGAAACCCAGTTGCTTATGATGTTCGATGGGGAGAAACAAACATGAAACCTGCCTAAAAAGGAGAATGAAGATAGTTATAATAATGGAGAATAGTTCTAATAATATTTGAAGTAAATGGAGAATGAATATACAAACTGAACAAAACAAACCACACAAGAAATGGACAAGTACATGCAGAAGATGATAACGAAGCCAACGAACTTATATTGCATGTTTTTCCAATCTGTTGGGCATGTAGATAAGGATTGTCACACATATGACCTTCTTCAGGAAATAAAATATGACTTGTACTATGTGAAGGGAGAGGTACAAAAACCACAGCCATAGGTGGTACAACCACCACCTCAACCATAGTTCGTGTTGCAACCACAAATGCAGTTTGTACCGCAGTAACCACACCAACAATTTATACCAAAGCCACAATGTAATTAGATGTAGATGGCTCCGGAGCAGCCATAGTATGTCTAGTCAACTCAGTATGTTTAGAAACATCCAAATACCCCGCATCGACAATTTAATCAACCATGGTATCAGGAACAAGGAGGTTTTCACGGAGGATTTCGGGGAGGTCGAGGTGGAGGCTTTGGTCGAGGAGGAGGCCGAGGTTGTGGACTAGTGCAATGTTATAATTTTTGTGTACTAGGACATTATCAGAGAGGTTTCCCACAATTGCAAGTGTAGCGTATGTGTATGTATTGTACCGCTATTGATCACACTATTGATAACTGTCCACAACTGATCGTGAGTTGGAAGGAAAGAAATGCTCTGCAGTTGAATAACTAGAACCAGTTGCAGAATCATAATCAGTTGCAGAACCAGAATCAAGTGTAGAACTAGAACCAGTTGTAGAATAAGAACCAAAACCAAATTCCAATTCAAAACTAGAATGCAAATAAGAATGTGAATCCACCTGTGAATCCACCATTGAACCAAAACCAAGGACCGACTCTTGCGACAATCTCAGCAAAGCCCAGAACACAGTACGTTGATGTTGTTGTCATCACTCATGGAGGTGCGACAACTAGAGAAGATAGTCCATTTACACAAGTTCAATTGGATGGAAAGAAGAAAGTACAATTTGATTTCAATGTAGAGAAAGATATATTCTTTGAAGAATAGGACGAGATTCATAGAAATTTGGGTAAGTTACCTGCTTACGAAATTCCCACTTCTTTTGATTCGAATTTGGAGGAAGGACCATTGCGACAGCATGGTAACTTGTAGAACTTATTTGAAAGTTGCTTGTCACTGGAAATAGATCCCTATTCTCTTGTCGAGATTGAGAATCTATTGCATCAACCAGAAAAGGGGTAGAAGGAGTCTACAATGAACTCTTTGCCTAAGAAAAAGACAAGGAAAGAGATGCGCATGAACATTTCGATTGGGGACTATGAGGTATATTTGGTTATTCTAGATATAGGATCAGATGTTAATATTCTAACAAGATATACATGGCAGAAGATGGGGATCCCAACACTTAGCTGGTCTCCTATGCAATCATGATTGGCTAACTAGGCAAGAGTAACACTGACTGGGAAAGTTCCACACCTTGCTGTGAAATCTAAAGGCATGAATACCTATGCTGATTTTGACGTCATTGAATTTGTTGATGGTGAAGGCTCCTATCTCGCATTGATATGGATTGGATAGGCCAATGACAGTATGGGAGTAATCAATTTCAAGAAGTGTGTAATGACCTTTGAGAATCAAGACATCAGAGTCATTGCTTTGATGGATCTATATGAAGGGTGAAGGTATGTTGATCTAGTGAAGGACGAAGTTTTTAGAGGATGGGATCATGCATATAACATCTCAAAATATTACATCCATTTGACTGCCGATGGGGAACTTGGTTGGAGCAATGCTAGTTCCATGTCTTCTGACTCTGATGATGCTTTAGAGAACTAGTAGAATCGCATGCATGAGGTGTCGCTAAGAAAGTGTGTCTTGATTATGTAGTCACTATGTCGCGTCGTGGCTGAAACTATTGAGTTACCAATATATGAAGGAATTCTTGAGTTATCTGAGTTTCTTGTTGAATTCAAAGATAAAGTGTCAGAACCACAACGATTTCTAGTGTTAGAGGAAGCACTAAAGGAAACTCCAACAAGATGGTGGGTGACCCATCAAAAATCGATCAATGGAAGGTCGCAGTGTCAAAGGCTGATGACAATTCACTTTGGAGATGCAGAAGTGTACCATGCTATAAGATATGATGGACGAAACAGTCCTAGTGATCATCTGATTGAGTGCCAGACCTTGTGGGCATCGTGACCAAATGATGAGTGGGTCCATGAGTTTATACACAAATTGGATGGAATGCCATGATCTTGGTATGTATCAACTGAGTTATACAGAGAAATCACTACCTGGGAGGAAATGACGGTTTGATTCACTCACACCTTCAGTTTCACATATTCAAATCTAGATGTTCATAATGCACTAGAGCTCATCCATGACCTTGTTATAAAGGTAGTTCTAGTAGCATATCCAGTAGATCCGCATGCGCATTGTCAGATGCAATCAATCATGGAATGTTACAATGTGTCAGGAGGACCGGAGGATGATGATGATCTACAGAATATCAATGTTCTGGAAATGAAAGGAATTCGGGACTTTGCACCACCTGACATAATGACAGATCCCATGAATTAGCTATTGAATACTAGGAAGGTTAAAATTGGGACGGAGGAGAATCCAAATTTTGAAAATGTTGGGGAATACTGGGATGAAGAGACCATGGAAAATATCACAAACTTGTTGCATGAATTCCAAGATTTGTTCCCTACAATTTTTTTTGACATGAAGGGAATATTGGGAGATTTAGGAGAAATAAAGATTCTATTGAAGGCAGATGCAAAACCAGTAAGGCAGAGGCCGTATCGCTTGAATCCATGATACAAGGAGAGGGTAAAAGATGAGCTTGACAGAATGCTGGATGCCAAAATAATTGATCCAATTGAGGAATCAAAATTGATTAGTCCTATGGTGGTCCAAGTTAAGAAGACAGGTGAGGTTCGTATTTGTGTCAACATGAGAAAATTTAATGATGCATGCATGCATAATCCATTTTCGACACCATTCACTAATCAGATTCTAGAAGGAGTAGGTGGTCAAGAAATGTATTCTTTCATATATGGATTTTCTGGATATCACCAGATCAAGATCGCAAAAGAGGATTGCCACAAGACAACATTTGTTATTGAGTGGGGCTGTTTCCAGTACACTTTGATTCCTTTTGGTTTGAAGAACAAGCCTGTGATATTTTCCCAAGTTGTTGTCGCTGCATTCAAATATTTAATTCAGAATTTCTTGCAAGTTTATATGGATGACTGGACAACTTATGGATTGATCAGGGACCACCTTGAAAACTTACGAATGATGTTGGAGAGACATTGACAACATCATATCACACTAAAATCAAAGAAGTGAATTTTATATGCACCATTTGGAATGTTATTGGGACATATCGTCTGCAAGAAAGGATTTTTGGTTGATCCTGCAAATATTGCGTTGATTTTGAGCTTGTCTCTGCCTATGAATGTGAAGATGCTCATAGCGACATTGGGGAACACATGATATTATCGCAAGTTCATATGAGTTTATGCTGCAAATCTACAATCAGAGGTCCTATGGAGAGATTGTTGAAGAAGGATGTTGGTATGGAGTCAAGATTGTCAAGATAGTTTTGATACACTAAAGGCCAAGATGGATTCCACACCAATATTAGTTTTTCCTAATTGTAACAAGGAGTTCAATGTTCATGTGGATGCATCATCCATTGCACTAGGAGTGGTGCTTTCCCAACCAGGGGAAGGATATCTTGATCACCCGATTTATTTCATTACTTGGAAGCTGTCATCTGTGGATAAAAATTTAATGACCACAGAGAGAGAAGGTATGGCAATGGTATATGTACTGCAAACATTTTGCCATTACCTAGTCAATAATCTTTTGTTGGGGGGGAGATATTCTGTTGGATAATTCTTTTCCAAGAGTTTTATTTTGAGATAATTATGAACTCAGGTCGCTTGAATGCTGGACCTAATCATTTATCCCAAATTGAGATAGGTGAGGAATAAACAAACGTTGAAGACAGTCTTCTAGATGCATATTTGTTTAGATTTGACATGGTTGATGATTATTATGATCAAATAATTCAGTTTTTGATGATGGGAACCGTAGCGGAGGACCTTACTACAAGTCAGAGGAAGCAGTTGGTAGTTAAGGCCTCGGATCTCCAGTTGATTACTGGACAAGTATATAAATTAGGACTAGATTAGATTTTACAGTGGTGTGTCCTACCAAATCAACAAGGGAAGATATTGAAAAAAACACATGTGGAATTTTTTGGTGGAAAGTGGACATTATGGTGGCCGCGCTACCACTAGGAAGGTGCTTCGTGTAGGGCTTTGGTGGCCCACTCTTCATGTCGATGTGATAGACTAGGCGTGGACCTGCAGTGTATGTCAGAGAAATGGAAAACCATCAAGGAGGGATGAGATCCCCCTGGTACCTCAGGTGATGTTGAAACCATTTGATAAATGAGTTGTGGACTTCATGGGACAAATCAACCCACCTGGGAAGTGAACCGATGTTGGATACATAATTATAGTGAAACACTATTTGATGAGGTGGGAGGAGGCCACATATTTTTTGGATTGCATCGCTACGACAACATCGAGGTTCCTGTTTGACAACATTGTTACACAGTTTAGATGTCCAAGGATATTGATGAGTGACCAGGGGAGTCACTTCATCAATTGCGCAATCAGTGCATTGACAGAGGAGCTTTAGATACAACATATGAAGAGTACCCCGTATCATCCATAAGCTCATGGTACTATGGAGGCATTCAACAAAGTATTCAAGCATGAGCTTACAAAGGTATGCAATGAAAACCACGATGACTAGGATTTAAATATTCCAGCAGTTTTGTGGGCATATCGCACCACTTGTGTTAGCTCTCCAGGAAAATCCTCTAGGTTGCAGCTCAAGGATGCCTCGTAACTTAAATATTTTTAATGGTTTTCTCAATGGACCAATTCAGATGATCAATAAGACCTCATTCACTCAAGACATGCATAATACTCAATCAAATAGATAAGGTTTCCAACTATCAATGTTCAAAGGGTTTGTATCAAAGGTGAATAAATGAAGAAATCACTATGCTGGCAGAATCATATATAAGGCACTCACATCTGAATGGCTAATCATAACAAGGAAAGATACTTGCAATTCAACTAATCAATACAGATATAGGATGACAACTATCTAGTATTAGACAAAAGGAATAAACTTGAATCAAACATCCAAGCATAACTACATAACAGAAAAGAGATGGAACCTTAACATATAATGGAAAAAGAGCTTATATTAAATGATGAAGCACATGGGAATATTGAATACAATAAGTGTCTAACAATCTCTGAAGTCAAACCTTTGATTCAACATTAGTCACAGGCTTTATAGCCTTTACAAAATTTATTTCAGATCCTGAAAAATTGGATCGAAATTACTAAAAATAGATAAACATAACTGTTTTGCAAAAATTACGTCAAAAACCCTAACTTAAGTGCTAATCTACCTAAATCCAACACTTTCTTACTCCTCAAACTCTTTGATAACTATAGTGAACACTGAATTAGAACTCAGACTTGCTATCTCATAGACAAGTCACACTTTGTCAGAGTAGGTAGGGTTTGTGACCTTACTTCACCTTGCTGGCACCTTCAAAATTGGAAAATACCTAAGATACTGGTGCCTTCAATTAATTTTAAACCTTATAAATCATCCCTAAGGTATTTCAATCAACCAAAGTCATTTTTTTGTGGAACTATGCCTTTCTAAACTTTTCTGTGCTTTTAGTTGCTAAAAAAGCAAAGTTTTGGGTCTATAAGCTACCGAAAGCTCTATTTTTGGTGGCTAATGAACAGCTGCGGTGTTCACCTAAGACACCGAAATATTTGTTCTTCAAAATTTAATAAAAATTCTAATCACCCTTTGTCATGAGGCTTTACAGCTTCAATTATGACCTTCTGGTATTCTGCAACTTGCATAGGGTATGGAATAGTAGCAGCATCACAAGCTGCCTCTGGATCCTGAAGGATTATTGCTGCCTCTGCTAGGGTTTCAAGCACAAGGTGAGCTTGAGATTCAGGGTTTGAATTATTCGTTTGCAACCTTGATAGTCTAATCATCCTATAGAGCCTGGCATTGTCCTTCGTTAATATCATATTTCTTTTTTGCAGGAGGATATACATCCCTCTCATTTCTAGAAGAGAATCATGCGATTCAGTATTTCTTTTGGTTAATCTTGCATTAACTCTTCTGATTTCTCTCTCTAAGACCTCTAGTTCATATACTTTCCTTAATATCTAGTTGACTCTCTGGGACCTAGGTTTTCTAGAGGAAGCCTCTGCCACTGGTTCACCTTGACCCTCCCTTGGTGTAGGTGAGGGAAACTCCTCATGCTCTGATACCACCTGCTTTGTTAGGTAAACTTCCTGCTCCTCTTCATCCTCAGAATTAGTCTATGGTAGGTTGAGGATATTTTTACCTTCTGCTGAAGCCTCCTCCTTCTCTGTTCTTTTACTGAATTCTAGGTTATTTTTGGCCTTATTAAAAGCTGGAGAGTCCTGGTCAACTATAATTGGGGAGATGGCTCTACTCTTCCTTTTTCCACTTCTGGGGGTGGAATACCTTTTTGAAGGGGAATTATTTTTGTTCTCTGGCTGAAATTCTGTGTCAAACTCATTCCAGAATAAGAATAAATTCCAGGCAACATTTCTCCTTTGCAAAATGTCTTGGACAATTAGCTTGATCAAGCCATGGTGATATAATTAACCTGCCTGCAATCTTGGTTGGCTCGGCCCTAACCTGATGAGCCATTTTAGTAAAGATTTTGGTGAGGTAAAAGGGTAGGTTCAAGGGGTTCCTTTGGGTGAAATGATTCATTATTTTGAAGCGGTATATCATCACCCCATTATATCTTCCCTCACAGGTTATGTAGACTAGGATTGCTTTCAACAGGTGATGCCACTTTTCCTCCAGCCATGATGTAGGTATGCTCTTCTTCCATATGAGGTTTTTGTGCTTAGGTTGTAGGTAAGACCTGAATTCCATGTTATTTGTGATAGTGGTTTTAAAACATCTCTTTCCAGCCCTTGGGAGCTCTGTCACTTCAGCTACCAAATATTCATCCACCTGAAATTCCTCTTTGCGAATTACTGCCTTTGAGCCATCAAATGCGAGGGAAAATGCTTCTTCCACTTGCTGATGAGATCCATGAACCTTTTCACAAAATCTATAGCAGCCTGCATCTTTGAATAGCTGACATACCTCTAGATGTGCTTCTAGGTAACCAATGTCACCCAGCTCTTGTCTTAGGGCAGGTCCTCCTCCTCTCTTCATCTTCTGAATGTTCTTTTGTACATGTAAAATTTAAATTCAAAACCCAGGGAAGGATATTACAATGCTAGATCCAGGGAGGGATTGGCTCAGTGAGGATGCATGCAAGAAATGTGGCATGAATGAAGGAGAGGGTGCTTATTTTGAGGGGAGTCATTGTTCAATTGGGATTTGAGAAAAACTGATAGTAAATTTTAGTGAGATCTGTGAGCTCACGAGTGCTGTAATTATTCTAAATGGATTTTAATGATTTGTGGTGGTTCAATTAGAGTCACGGGACAAGTGTAGGGATGAGAGGGTTAGGATTCATATATGTCATCTTTCTTTCAAAACGACACCTCCTACCAACTCATGATTAACTGCAAATCTAGTCTTTTCGGTGGTTAACGAATTGATGCTAACGCTTTCCATGCTGACGATGTCTGATTATGATGGATGCACTAATTGTTTTCACCTTTTGGATATTTTAGTGGTTAAGGTAGTCTTGGATCCAATTTTTAAGATGCTGAAAGATGGGATTTTCAGTGGCTAATGAACATTGAGATGTTTGCCTAAGCCACCGAAAGTTGATCTTCAAAAATTTGACTAAAAAATGGAGTCCATGAGATTTCGGTGGTTAAGGTAGTCCTAAGTCCATTTTTCAAGCTGTAGAAAGCTAGGATTTTTGGTGGCTAATGAACCGTTGAGATGTTCGTGCAAGCCACCGAAATCTAAACTTTGAATTTTATGAGGAAACAGAGTACAAGGTGTTCCAAATTTATTTAAACACACAAAAATATTTCATAATGTGCACTGAAATATTGATCACTATGCAAAAATAAATATTATGAGTCCAACGTATTGAAGACTAATTTATTTAGGACATAACATCTCGCTCTCACTCGAGGATGGGAACCTTCTTGTGAGGTCCCAAGAAACCCAGACCAAATGCCTTTCCTGAAAAAATAAGAATTAAACCTATCTTCTAGTGTTCCATTCGGAA
Organism: Pseudotsuga menziesii; assembly: GCA_001517045.1. Classification (NCBI taxonomy): domain Eukaryota; kingdom Viridiplantae; phylum Streptophyta; class Pinopsida; order Pinales; family Pinaceae; genus Pseudotsuga; species Pseudotsuga menziesii. Next base: position 48,172 of record LPNX010235076.1, on the reverse strand, counting down.
TGGAGTTATTTTGCAAAAACAAAAAACAAAAAATAATATTTTACAATAATAAGTCTTTGAAGCCTTAGATGAAATAGAGTTTCAGAAATCGCCCATTGATTGGGCCATCAAATACCTCCTTGCCTTCAAGATTTTTTAGTTTGAAAGTGTTGTTCTATTGCACTTGAACTATCACAAAAGGGCCTATCCACAGAGAATCAAATTTACCATGCTTTCCCTTGTCCTTCCTAATAGCATCCCATTTCAGAACCCAGTCTCCAACTTGAAAATTGTCCACCTTTGCCTTCTTGTCAAAAATACTTTTAATCTTCTTTTGGTGAGCTTTTGACTTCTCCACCACCTGTTCCCTGACTTGTTGTATCTCAATCAAATCAAGCATCCTCCTTACCATGTCATTCAGTTCATCTTGCTCCTCCTAAAAGAACTTGGCTATTGGTAGAATCAACTGAATGGGAAAAATGGCCTCAATACCATAAACCAACTTAAAAGGAGAAGTCCTTATGGAAATTTTGTTGGTCACCCTGTTAGCCCATAGAGAAAATTTTAGATTAGAATACCAGCTTGTCTAATTAATCTCCAATAGTTTTCTGATGATTCTAACTAGGATTGTATTGGATGACTCAGCAAGGCCATTGCCTTGAGGGTAATAGGAAGTGGAATGCACCAATTGAATTCCCATTGACGCACACATGTTAACCAATGCCCCAACTTTAAAATCTAGTGCATTATCAATCACTAGCCTTACTGGGCAGCCAAATCTGATAAGGATGTTCTCATATAAAAAATTCATGATGACTTGGTAAGTGGCATTCCTTCTGGGGACTACCTCTATCCACTTGGTGAGATAATCTATGGCTACTAGGATCCACTTGTGCTGACCACTTGATGAAAGATTAATATCACCTATGAAATCAACACCCCACTGCTGGAAAAGACCATTCACTACAATAGGTCTAAGGGGAAAAGATCTAAGCTATTTATTTCCTATGGATATTTGGCATTTGTCATAAGATTTTACAAAGGTACACACATAAGCAAAAAGAACAAGCCAATAGTACCCAACCCTTAGAATCTTGTGGGATTTAGTCTTCAAACAATGATGCACCCCACATGTGCTTGAATAAAACTGATGCATGACCTAAACTGACTGTTCTTTATCTAATAATCTTTGCAAAACACTAGAAGGATATTTCCAATACAACAACTTATCAATTATACAAAATTTAACAGACTTAAGCTTAAGATCCCATGCCTGAGTCAGGTTCAGCCCAAGGGGAACTTCTAAACTTTGCAAGAAATGAATAATATATGAGTACCACTTGAATTAAGACAAGTTCTTAACCACTTATTGGCTGTCATGCTACTCCTAAACTGCCTTTGCTGCTACCTCTACTGTCTGCAGGTTTGTTGAGATTATACCAATGAAATTCATTCTCAATAAATCACAATTTTCTTCAGCCATGAGCTTAGGTAGACCTTGGCCTTTGACTAGCTTGGTGGGATTTACTTCTATATCAAACTCAATAAGCTTGGCAATCCATTTGGCTCTCTTTTCATCAAAGTCAGGCTGGGTCAAGACATCCTTCACAGCAGCTGAAGGGACATAGGCAAGGACCTTTGCATGTAGAATGTAAATTCTGAAGGCTTTCAGTGACTTAATGAGAGTATAGGAATGTTTCTCAATAGGATCATACTTCAATTCAACATCCCTCAATGTATTGCTGAAGAAGGAAATGGGGTGATCAAGGCCTTCATCATATTTCTGTAACAGAACTGCTACCACTGTGTCAAAGGAAGCAAAGGAGAAATTGTAGAAACCCTTGGTGTAGTCTAGACTAACCAAAGTGGGAACTTCCATGATAACCTTCTTGATGTCTTCAAAATATTTTCTTTCTTGCTCTATCCATTTGATTTCAGCTTCCTTCCTCAACATAGAGGTTATGTGTTTTACCAACTCAAAAAAATTTGGGATAAACCTCCTGACAAAATTTATCTTACCTAGGAATGACTGAATGTCCTTTTATGACCTAGGTATGGAAAATTTTTGGATTGATTCAACTCGAACATGATCAATCCTCACACCTTCTGCTGAAACTATGTGACCTAGTATTTTTCCCTCCCCGAGAGAAAATTGAGACTTCTTTTGGTTCAAAGATATCCCAAACTATCTACATCTCAAAAACACCTTCCTCTAGTGCTACAAATGTTCTTTATGGTTGTTGGAGTAAACAGTGAGATCATCAAGGTATATGAGAACAAAATTGTTTTTCAATCCCATAAAATCTATGTCCATTGCTCTTTGAAAGGTGGCCCCAACATTCATTAGCCCAAATGGCATCTTGGAATACATGAAAGTACCATCGGGAGTGGTAAATGTAGTTTTCTATTGATCAGCAGGGTGTACAAAAACTTGATTATAGCCAAAAAAACCATCTAGGAATGACACGACACTAGCTCCTGAGACTCTTTGCAACAGATGCTCCATCTTGGGTAAGGGGTAGTTGTCTTTCTTGGAGTATTTGTTTAGGTTTCTGAAATCAATGCATAACCTGATCTCCCCATTTTTCTTCCTCACTTTCACTAAGTTTGCAATCCATTTGGAATATCTTAGTGGGATTATGATTTTTGTTTTAAGTAGCTTTTGGTTTCTTTCTCAATCACTGGTAGAAGGAGGGGAATGATAGGTCTTAAATTTTGTTTGAAAGGGATGGTGTCCTTTTCCAAGGGAATCCTATGTTGGATGATAGCTGTTCCATAGGTTTTCAGATCACTGTATTCCCAAGAAAATACATCAGCAAACTCTTTCATAAGACTACAAAGTTCTGACTTCTGATCAGCAGTTAAATCAGAGGAAAAATTTACCAATTTTGGATGAATTTGGCTACCTAGGTTGTGCTTATGTATAATAGGGTCTTTCTCCCTTTTAATAGGTTTAAAGGGGACAACGTTATGATAAAAAATCTCTTCTAGGGGCACTAGACCTTGAGGTATATATTTGCTAGGAAGATGAACAATATTATGTTTTCCTATTTTATCTCCTAATTTGGGCCTCTGGGATTCTTCCATATTTAGGTTTTCTTCATCAATATGCATATCATAAAATTCATCTACGAACTGGAGAAATTTACTGAGTTCATCATCATTTTCAAAGACTTTCCAAAATTTCACATTATCAGGGAGGGACGGCCTATACTTGACTTGGATCTCATAGCTCAGCTTAGGAGGCAAAGGGGGAATGAACATACGTGCAGAGATAGAAAGGGAATAAAATAGATGGTTCATAGCTCTAGGTATATATGAGAGTTCAAAAAACATGAAATACTCCCTAAGTTTCCACACTTCATCTTTGTATGCCTTCAGCCTGACATTCTTTGCTTGAAAATTATTGTTCACCTATTGTATGATAAGATCTGCATCTCCAAATATCTTTAGGAACATGATTCCCATTTCCTTTGAAACCTTCACTCCCAACAGCAATGCTTCATATTCTTCTATGTTGTTAGTAGTCTTGAAATCAAGATTATAAGATAAATGTATAGTCTCCTTTAAAGGATAAATCAAGACTATACCTCCACCTGCTGAGGCTTGAGTACTGGCCCCATCAAAAAACATGCTCTAGACATAGGTGGTTACTTCCTTAGGTGCCTGATAGGTAGCCTTTGTAAGATACATGTATGTTGGCTAGGAATCATCTATCTACAAGATGCCAGCCCCAAATTTTGTGTCTACTGAATAGATGGGATGATTTATAGAGTTCTTGGCATTACTGATGATGCAGGTGAACTGGTTCTCTCTATAGATTCTCTTGGTCTCCCCTCCAAAAATTGGGATTGTAACATATGTAAGGTCCATCTGAAGGGTACCATCCAACCTTTTAATCCATGAGAGAGACAAAAGGAGGCCAAACTTAGGTGGGATGTCAGCCACTACTATGTCCATCACTATGCTTTTTGAAGGCATCTGGGAGAGGTTTATGACAAGGTATTTGATGAGGCCTAGGAATTTGACCTTCCTAGAGTCAAAAGAGAATAGATCATGGTAGGTTTTTTTAATTTTAAGGCCAATCTCTTCCATCACTGCTTTTGCATTAGGTTATGGGATACTCCTGATTCAAGCAAACACTTGTGAAGGATCTTGTCGTGGATGTTCAAAGATATGTAGAAAGGTGGGAAAGAATCATCCAACTCTTCATTCATAGGACCTAGGATTACTGTAGGCTTATCATCTTGCAAGTTCACAAATTCAACATCTATGGGTGTCCTTGGTTGAAGAGATTTCAGTATGGATGATTTGAAGGCATCATTCTTCATAAGTTCTATCAAGGGAAAAGGGATTTTTAACTTTTGAATTTCTGACTCAAGATTGAAAGAATAGGATAATTTTTTAGAAGTTCTTACCTCTTGTGGTGGGGCTTTGAGCTGAACAAAATCAAGGGCTGATGGCTGTAATGGCCTTTGCTTCTATTTTTGAGTAGCAACCATCTTCATTGTAGGAGCAACGATCTTTTTAGTAGGAGGAGCAGGCTGTTTTGTAGGGGCAGGACTCTTCTTCACAGTAGCAACTATTCCGGATCTCAAATTATAACCTTCTTGATCATCTTCTTGATATAAGGATTATTTTATGATCTACTCATTCATGAGGGTTTTTTCATAGTCTTCTTATGTCAGGAAAGAGAGATCAACTTCATCTTCCATACAGTTGATATTGTCTTCTGCCTCCCCTTCTTCATAAGCAAACTCTTGTTCTTCTTCTAGCACAACATTTTGGAAAGGAGCTCTGATTCTTTGATCCTCAGCTTGATTCCTATCCCTTTGAAGGATCTGAGATGGTGGGTTATTTCTTCTATAAGGGAAAAAATTAGGCTTTCTGGGAGAAAAATCATTTGGCCCTTTACCTCTCACAGGTATTTTCCCTTGGTATTTAAGTCTAGAAATTTTAGCTATCAAACTGTCCAAAATTTTGGCCATTTTATCCATTTTATTCTCTGATGAAGAAGCCCCTAGAGGATCTAAGGATTGCTTCTTCCTGTCCATTTTTCCCTTAACCTTATGAGATTCAACAATATTGGACTCAACTTCAAGAGCAGCATCTTGCATGAGTGACAAAGAAGCAGATCTTCTTTCTCTGAGAAGAAGACAAAACTCGGAATCAAAGGCATTGGCATAAGTGATTTTGGCTGAAGTGTCAGTTGGCTTGATCTTAGCAGGGATCTTGCTGAACATTTTGTTAAATCTTTTTGTGAAGTTGGAAACAAACTCACCATTCTCTCTCCTCAAATTTCTAAATTCAGTGATATAGTAAAGGTGGTCTCTTATTTCTCCCCAATGCTTCAAAAATGTGTCATCTAGGGCTTCAATTCCAGCTACTGATCCAGCAGGTAACTCTTTGAACCATTTCCTAGCTCGACCATCTAGACTTTGCACAAAAACCCTAGTCCACACATCCTCTTATTGAATGTTTATATTCTCAGCATAACTGTAGAATGCCTTTAAATGCTCCTCAGCTGTGAAATCTCCCTCCCCAGTAAACTTAGGCATGTATTTTAGATAGTCTCTAGTAGGCATAGCAGAGAGCAGGTTAGGAAAATTTAGAGGGGCATATCTGGAAACAAGGATCCTTTACATTTTCATGAGAGGGGAAACCATATTGGATCTGGGTATGGAAAGGGTAGAAGGAGACACTGCTAGTGTGGGTAGTAGCTGAGAAATTATTTGTGGTATATATACCTCAGTGGAGTCTCCAGGTATGGGATCTACACAAGCAGTAGTGCTTGAAGATTCCTCAACCCTAAATTTTTTTGATTCACTTATAAATTCCTGAGAATTAGATGCTTCAGTAGCAGAAGATTTGAAGGGAGTTCCATTTTATGTAACATGAGAAATACCTATAGGAATACCTGATGTATCTCCCCTTGCATTTCTAGAAGTCCATCTTTGTAAATCCCTTCCTCTCCTTATAATATTCTCCAGATATGAAATAGGTGTCACTGGTGACCTTTGAGGATTTTCTCTGGTACTTGGTATTCTTGAAGCCAATGGAGTCTCTAGATAGATGATTACAACCCAAAAATTGTCCCAACTTTTTCTATCATCAAAGTAGGGCCTATGTTGTCCCTCAGGGAATATGGGCTTCAATCTCTTCTCCCCGGCAACGACGCCAATTTGTTAGCTCTCCAGGAAACTCCTCTAGGTTGCAGCTCAAGGATGCTTGGTAACTTCAATATTTTTAATGGTTTTCTCAATGGATCAAGTCAGATGATCAATAAGACCTCACTCACTCAAGACATGCATAATACTCAATCAAATAGATAAGGCTTCTAACTATCAATGTTCAAAGGGTTTGTATCAAAGGTGAAAAAATGAAGAACTCACTATGTTGGTAGATTCATATATAAGGATATCACATATGAATGGCTAATCATAACAAGGAAAGATACTTGCAATTAAACTCTTCAACATAGAGATATGATGACAACTATCTGGTATTAGACAAAAAGAATAAACCTGAATCAAACATCCAAGCATAAGTACAGAACAGAAAAGAGATGGAACCTCAACATATAATGGAAAAAGAGCTTATATTAAATGATGAAGCACATGAGAAGCTTGAATAAAATAAGTGTCTAAAAATATTTGAAGTCGAACCTTTGCTTCGACATTAATCACAGGATTTATAGCCTTTACAAAATTTATTTCAAATCCTGAAAAATTGGATCGAATTTACTAAAAATAGATAAACATAACTGTTTTGCAGAAATTAGGTCAAAAACCCTAACTTAAGTGCTAATCTATGTAACTCAAACAGTTTCTTACTCCTTGAACTCTTTGATAACTATAGTGACACTGAATTACAACTCCGACTTGTTATTTGGCAGACAAGTCACACTTTGTCAAAGTAGATAGGGATTGTGACCTTACGTCACCTCGCTGGCACCTTCAAAACTGGAACAGACCCAAGATACTAGTGCCTTCAATTAATTTTCAACCTTATAAATCATCCCTGATGTATTTGGATCAACCAAAGTCGGTTATGTGTGGAACTATGCCTTTATGCACTGTTTTGTTCTTTCGGTGGCTAAGAAAGAAAAATTCTGGGTCTGTAAGCTACCGAAAGCTCTGCTTTCGGTGTCTAATGAATATCTGCGGTGTTTGCATAAGCCACCAAAATATCTATTCTTCAAAATTTAATAAAAATTTTTGTCACCCTTTTTTCCTGAGGTTTTACAGTGTCAATTCTAACCTTCTGGTATTTCTACAACCTGCATAAGGTTTGGAATAGCAGCAGCATCACAATCTATCTTCGGATCTTGAAGGCTTATTGCTACCTCTGCTAGGGTTTCCAGCGCAGGGTAAGCTTGAGATTCAAGGTTTGAATTCTTCATCTTCAACCTCAACAGTTTGATCATCCTATAGAGCATGGCGTTTTCCTTCATTAATCTCAGATTTATTTTTTGCAGTAGGATATACATCCCTCTCATTTCTAGAAGAGAATCATGCAATTCAGTATTTCTTTTGGTTAATATTTCATTAGTTATTTTTATTTCTCTCTCTAAGACCTCCAGTTCATATACTTTCCATAATAGCTGGTTGATTCTCTGGGACCTAGGTTTGCTAGAGGAAGCCTATGCCATTGGTTCACCTTGACCCTCCCTTGGTGTAGGTGAGGGAAACTCCTCATGCTCCACTACAAACTGCTTTGTTAGGTCAACTTCCTTCTCCTCTTCATCCTCAAAATCAATGTATGGCAGGTTGAGGATATTTTTACCTTGTGCTAGAGCCTTCTCCTTCTCTGTTATGTTACTGAATTCTAGGTTCTTTTGGCCTTCTTAAAAGCTGGAGAGTTCTAGTCAACTGCAATTGGGGAGACGACTCTCCTCTTCCTTTTTCCACTTCTGGGGGTGGAAGACCTTTTTGAAGGGGAATTATTTTCATCCTCTAGCTGAAATTATATGTCAAACTCATTCCAGAATAGGTAGAATGTCCAGGCAATGTTTCTCCTTTGCAATAGCTCTTGGACAATTAGCTTGATCAAGCCCTGGTGATATAACCTGCTTGCAATCTTGGTTGGCTCGGCCCTAACTTGATGATCCATTTTAGTCAGGATTTTGGTGAGGTAAAAAGGTAGGTTCAAGGGGTTCCTGCTATGGAAATTATTCATTAGTTTGAAGTGGTATATCATCACCCTATTATATCTACCCTCACAGGTTATGTAGACTGGGATTTCTTTCAACAAGTGTTTCCACTTTTCCTCCAGCCAGGATGTAGGTATGCTCTTCTTCCATGTGAGGTTTTTGTGCTTAGGTTGTAGGTAAGACCTAAATTCTATGTTCTTTGTGACAATGGTTATAAACCATCTCTATCCAGTCCTTGGGAGCTCTGTCACTTCAAATACCAAATCATCATCCACCTAAAATTCCTCTTTGCCAATTACTGCCTTTGAGCCACTTGCTGATGAGATCCCTGAACCTTTTCACAAAATTTGTAGCAGTCTACATCTTTGAATAGTTGACATACCTCTGGATGTGCTTCTAGGTAACCAATGTCACCCAAATCTTGTCTTAGGGCAAGTCCTCCTCCTCTCTTCATCTTTTGAATGTTCTTCAGTACCTGCAAAATTCAAATTCAAACCCTAGGGAAGGATATTACAATACTGGATCCAGGGAGGGCTTGGATCAGTGAGGATGCATGTAGGAAATGTGGAACGAATGGAGGAGATGGTGCTGATTTTGAGGGGACTGGTTGTTCAATTGGGATTTGAGCAAACTGATAGTAAATTCTGATGAGACCTGTGAGCTCGCCAATGCTGTAATTATTCTAAATTGGATTTTAATGCTTTGTGGTGGTTCAATTACAGTCACGAGACAAGTGTAGGGATGAGAGGGTTAGGGTTCAGATATGTCACCTTTATTTAAAAACGACGCCTCCTACCAACTCATGATTAACTGTAGATCTAGTATTTTTGGTGGTTAACGACTTGATTCTAATGCTTTCCATGCTAATGATGTCTGATTGTGATGGATGCGCTAAATTTTTTCCCCTTTTGGAGATTTCGGTGGTTAAGGTAGTCTTGGATCCAATTTTTAAGCTGCCAAAAGCTGGGATTTTCGGTGGCTAATGAACGTTGAGATGTTCACCTAAGCCACCGAAAGATGATATTCAAAAATTTCCTTAAAAAATGGAGTCAATGAGCTTTTGGTAGTTAAGGTAGTCCTAAGTCCAATTTTCAAGTTTCCAAAAGATGGGATTTTCGGTGGCTAATGAACTGTTGAGATGTTCACCTAAGCCACCTAAATTTAAACTTTGAATTTTATGAGGAAACAGAGTACAAGGCATTCCAAATTTATTTAAACACACAAAAATATTTCATAATGTGCACTGAAATATTGATCACTATGCAAAAATAAATCTTATGAGTCTAACCTATTCAAGACTAGTTTATTTAGGAGATAACAACTTGCAAAATATTGGCAGGGAAAACACCATTCAAATTGGTGTATGGGCATGAGGCATCCATTCCTATTTAATACATTCTTCCAAGTTTGTGCATAGTGGCAACGACATGCATGGATGATGAAGGAGCGCTCAAAGAATGATTGGAGAAACTAGTGCATCTCGAGGAAGACCGCTTTGTCACAAGATTTCACTAGTGCATTGATAAGGATCAAGAAAAATGTTGGCAAGATTGACATATGAAGAACAAATAGTTTTAGAAAGGATACTTGGTGTTGTTGTAAGACAGCAAGTTCATGAAGAATCTAGGTAAGTTATAGATGCATTGGTTAGGTCCATATCTCATTAATTCCATTACTCCAGGAGGTGCAGTTCAACTGCTACAGTTAGATGGTGCGATGCTACCAAAGCTAGTGAATGGTAGCAGGATGAAGCCCTATAGGATGGGCCCAAAACTGTGCTATGCTTGAAGCATTACACAATGAAGAAAAATAAAAAAATAAAAAATATAAGTAGGAAGGAGGGATAGATAGAAGGATGCGCACCAGGAGGAAGTGGATGCGCAAGTAGGGGAGTCAATAGCACAGTTAGGAAGGTCTATCACGATAGCTACAGGGTTGCGACATAATCAAATTAGCAATAAATGTAGAAAATTAAAGTTAACGGATGATGCTTGTTGAAGTGATGTGTATTGATGGGGGATCTAACCGTTGGATTGAAAAAATTGATGGTGGATTCAGGCAGTTAATGCCTGATTTGGTCATGAGGGGTATAGGATCAACCTGATGCTATAAAAAGGGGCTGGATGTGGTCGAAATTCACCATTGTACAAGGTTGAGCAAAGTTGCAAAGTTATAGAGCAAAATCATAGTGATTTGAGTGAATTGCTAAGTAAAGTAAGGTTGAGCGACTGTTGAGCATTGTGGGGCACTGGTGCGGCATGCAGAGTGAACCAACCATGGTCGATATTTAAAGCAAAAGGGAGTCACCATTCATTCCAATAATGATTAAGGAATAATTCACAAGTATGTCGATAGGGTCATCATCGATGCCGAAAAATAAGAGGAAGGGCTAGAAGCCTATCTCCCTGGTGTCGAAGAAGAGGCATACTAGAATGTTTTTGCGGATACAAGAGGAGGAAACTATGCAAATAGGGACATCAAGCTCAGGATTCATGGAATCAAAAAATAAAGTAGGAGTGTCCCCTAAGGATATCCCTGGATATATACCTCCCAATCGGCCCGGTGCGTAGCCCAAGAAGCTCACCAAGAATCAGAAATACCAAGTAGGGATGTCGACAATACCATAGGGGATGGTATGCAATTCTGACATTGTGCCTACGCTAATGAAAATGAAATACGACGACCATGACTTGTTATCATTGGAGGACATTACGAATGAACCATATATGCTGATGGTAGCAGTAGGAGGTGGCCCGATATAACACATTCTGAAGGATAGAGAGCATGGAATGAATAGAGTGAGATTGTTGGGGTTGATTAACATGTCGCATTTTGGGATGTTAAATGAGGTGAATGCCTGTGTAAAGTAAATTTTGTCCTATTTTCATGGCGGGACTTTGTGGCTGGAGAAACCCGTCAGAATCATAGTAGATTTGATCTTAGATATCAGAGGGATGCCGAAGGATGGGCCAGACCCCTCACAGTATTTTATAGGAAACGATAATGGTAAGAGGCTTGCAATGAGGTTAAATAAGAGATATGGGTTTCAACACAACAGGAGGGCTTACCTCATCGATGGTATCAATGACCAGGCGATGCACATCAGAGTAAGGATTTTAGATAGCAAAGTGGTCAGAAAGAACTTCCCCATCCAATGTAACTAGGGGGTTATTGCATGCATAGAGAATTGTGCGCAAGGCATACAGATGAACTGGTTTCTCTTTTCTATGAACCAGTTGGCAGAGGATGTAGTGGCAGTTCATGCGAGAAAGTGAAACTTTACATACAGTTGGTTTCTAATCTAGATCTTGCTCATGGTTTGGATGGATCCAGTTGACTATAAAGGTATGGAGGTGGAGGTAGTGAAAGTGTGCAAGGGTGCATGCTGCCAAAATATTTGGTGGGTAAGGGAACCTGAAAGATTAAAGGACTATCCGATCCAATTTTTTGTCTATTGGGAAGTGCTCCAGGAGGGAGCTGTGAAAGTCCCATGGTTATCTAAGGAATCTATGACGAAGTATCAAAGGATTTATTAGTTTGTGATCAGCCCACAAGCCAGTCACATGCAAGCATGGCATGACCGAGATAAGAAATGGCTACTGACACCATATAAATTATCAGATGCAAAGTTGGAGATGATTATTAAGGATTGGCCTGCAACATGGAGAGAACCAGTCAGTTTGGAAGAAGTATCGACGATACCCCCAACGTATGCACCTATTGATCCCATGCATAAGGATGACGAGCATAGTTAACATAAATCCAATGAAGAATCGCTAAAGAAACCTACAAACTCAAAATAAGAATGCATAATTGAAGAATTAAGGACAAAGAGGCACCAAGAACAGGGTGCGACCAATACCGCAACCATGGAGGCACAACTCAATTGGATCCTTAAGGCGATTACAGATGCAATTGATGGATAAACCAAAGAGATGAAGAAATCAATGTAAGAGGGTTTTGTTGAGGTACGAACAGGACTTGATTCTTTATGTGATGTAGTTTTGAAGAAAGCAGTAGAGGGAATGACTGTGCAAGACTTCGACTCAATCAACATTGGGAAATGATTTTGGAATGCTCAAATTCCCTTGACTACGATTGAAACCAGAAACGAGGATTTAAATGCCTCCCTGCAGCAGTTGGAGGACTTGCCAATTGACATCAACGTGATGTCCACACAGATGTTGGTGCATATACAAAGATTCACCAATCAGGATTTGGAAGATAGAGAACAAAACATCAATGGTCAGTTTCTATGATTGCAAGAGATGGAGAAAGAAGTGCAAAGAGAGATCGAAGCGCCGAGGAAAGCACAAGAGGAGTTACAGGTGAAGAGCACAGTGGATATTACAGAGCTAAATAAGAAACAAATCGACTAGTAGTCAAGAAGGAAAAACTATGGGATAGCAGATTCCGGCTCAAAGAGGAAGTTTCAAATTCCTCTTAGTATGTGCATGAGAGTACTATGGAACTGGATGCGGTAGAAAGAGAAAAACAAGTTGGAGCGTTCATCGCACAATTACAGCAGGATAATGTAGATCTAAATGTTCTAGTACATCAACAAACACCATCTGAATAAGTCTCCAAAAGGAAGAGCACCATTGAGTATCTGGTGACACAACTCAGAGAGATGGAGCAAGAAGCGAAGAAGATCACTGAAGCGACTACACAAGTTTGGGGCACCGTAGTCTAAGATGAGCAATTGGAGCAACTGAAGAAGTAGTTGTAGGAGGCAGAGGGGCAACTAGTGACACTAAAGATGACACTGATAGTAATGCCACCAGTTATTCAAATAAAAATGTCTATGGAGCTGAAGGAGTTGCAACATCGCGTTGCAAAGGCAAGGGAAAGACAACAGAAGTGCAATGAACAGTTAGATGAGTTCCAAGAGATTGGAGTGCAACTTTCTGTTAAGGCAGTTGCTACGCTCTAGGCTGTGTAGGAAGGTAAGAAGGAGGTTACTGAGAAGCTAGTTGAACATCCATTGAAGCATGACTTGACAGGGAGCTAAGAGATCACTGAGAAAGTGAAGGATCAAGTCAAGGAATTCATTTAGCAGGAGGACGACCTCAAGATGAAGATCAATGAGTACTCCATGTCTAGCAAATGTTGCTAGAGGGTGAGCCACAATATTGTGTTGGGTTCCTGTTGGTGGGTTTTTTGGGATAAGTTAGTTGCACAACATCATGGATGCTGCACAAGCTCAAAGATACTGCAGAAGTTGGGGTTATATTATTTTATGTAATTTGGTCATTTTTGGACCGCATTATGCGGATTATGGTCATATTTTGTAGAATATGTTACGAGTTAGTTAGAAAGTTAGTTAAGTGGACATTGAATGTAAAGGCACGAGCTTACAGGTAGATGTTGAATTGAAAGTGTAAAACATCCGTGCTTGATATATTGAGCTTGAGTCCATCTAAGTTCTTGGTTGTTAATATCCACGCATAATTTGGGATATGTGGATCTGTGTATGGAAGAACTGTTGTGAAGAAGTGTGTTTTGTGCAGAAGATAATATGACATGACGGAAGTTGAGTAAAACTATTGTGTCTTTTTTTTATTTTCCTTTTTTACTGTCTTCTATGACTCAATGATGAATGCAATGTGTATCTACGACATGGATTTGTAAATGATGCGATGTTTCCTTGCTTTGAATGATGTTATTCTGCTAGATTTGTTTGTGCATCGATGTTTTTTCTGATATAATGATGCAATCTGTTGAATGATGACATGGTTTTCTTAAAGCATAAGTTGAATGATCAGATCTATTAATGTTGCGCTAATTTGATAAATTGTTGCACATGGTCCTCTCTCTTTTTGTGGAAACTTGGTTCCGTCATCTCTCCCTCAAACATCTTGGGTGAGACTTCATCTGCTCTGTGAATGTTTCCATTCAAGGTAAAACCTATGTGGGCTAATGCTCAGGGATATTTTGGTGGTTTGGGTGTCGACAGAGAGGGAACCCCTATCATTTGGGTTCATGTCAACATATCAACACCATTCTAAGTGCACTTTTCAATTCAGTTATATGTTTTTTCTTTTTCTACAAACTTATAAGCAATCCTCCTTGAAAATCAAATGGCGTCAAAAGTTGGCACCGAAGTTCTATGGGCCATATAAGGTTCTTCAGAAGATTGGGTCCATTACTTATAAATTGGAACTTCCTCCTTATTCTCAAATTCACCCAGTATTTCATGTCTTTTATCTTAATAAAGTGATTGGAACCAACATTAGAGCACAAACTATTTCACCAAAACTAGATAATGAAGGATCCATCATTTTGGAGCCGAAGGAGATCTTCAATAAGAGTAGTCATTAGCGTTGTTGTCGGTCCATCACAGAGGTATTAATTCAATGGTACAACATGAAAACAAAGGATGCTACATGGGAACCACTCCTTCAGATTAAACAACAATTTCCACATCTAAAGCTTTGAGGACAAATATTTTATAAGAGGGAGGGGATGTTAAGAACCTGTGTCAACCCACCTTTTTATTTCGCTAGTATATTTTTGTTGGATGCATAGGATTTGTAAGTCGTCTCGTGAGTATATTGTATTATCACACATTCATGGGGAGTAATAGTTGTTTAGATTATACTTAGTATATAAGTACATGTTGAGGCCAATTAAGGCATCCATGATTTCTTTGTATTGAGCTTTCTCAAAGGAGGTTTCCCCCTCGAAGTGGCCTACGATCAATAAAATCTCTTATGTGCTCTGCTCTTTCTGTTATATCATACATTTTCATTTTTTATTGCAAGAGGTTCCTCACACAATTGATCACTCCCCATGCCAAAATGAACATCTTTGAGACTCTCCAACGAAGCATGGAACTTCTCAATGTGGGGCCAAATCATTTTGATCATCTCCAAAGTATGAAAATCCATGTGCAAGCTATCACTGGAACTCACATCATTGTTGTTATGAAGACATGGGTGGTTATCCCATGTCTCTCCATGTATATTGAGAGAATTATATAGTAGCCATACATGCTCATTCCACTTCTCACAATTTTTTTTTTATATGTCTAATCAACCTCCATTGATGCAAGCAACATATTTACCCTCCAGGGCACACATCCCAATCATGTGTCTAACGACCCAATCAATGGATGAATGAAATCTCAAGATAATTGATCCAGGTGGGAATAATCTAACTACTATAGGTGCACTAGTCAAACCACATGGATTGACCATCAATCCATAAACTAGAAGAGTGGAAGTCTCATGCTCCTCTTGTGGCATTAACATAAAAAATACTATCACCCAATTTGTGTCCCCACATGATGTGGCTGAAATAAAAGTGTGGGTTCAAGAATTGTGAATCAACTCTCTACAATAATCATCCATCAAGGTAATCGATGCACCACTTCCTTCATTGGTTGTATTAGTGAAAGTGTGATCATGTTCCTTCTTCAAAATTATACAATTTCCACCTAGAGGTAGCTCCAAATTTCTCTGAAATAGTGGAAATGATTGGTCTTCATTTTGTTTTTTCTTCAATTAGTCAAACACATTCAAATAAAAATGAAACTTATGTGCATGTGTACATGAGTTATCTAATGGATTCAAAATAAATATTTGTTGTTGTTCACATGTCAGGACAGTGTTAGTTGCATCAAAAAAATTATTGTATAAATAACATAATCCTTTAACTCCCAAAGTCTTTATTTCAATGTTGTATATATCCACCTAATAAATTGATGAATAAGGAATTTCGTGTGTTGATACATATGGAATGTTATCATACACCTCCTTTAGAGAAGAATCCACCACCCATAATGGAAACTCATGAGGTTTCCCCTTCAAGGTATGCATGTCAAACAACCTTCTACCGATGCAAGCAATTCTAGTGCATCCTTGATCCTCTACTTTAGTGATGTATTTATCTACCCAATCCATGAATATATAATCACCTTTGCTTGATGATTCAAGTGGAATTTCCTCAACCATATTTCCCATAACTAATAACCTTTCATCCTTCTTCTCAAACTCAATAAGTGTTTGTCTAGGATCTTCTTCATCATGGCTCTTCACAAGCACCTACAAATATGACCTTCCTCATGTTTATGCTACACATGAGGTTCCTTCATCACCTCCAATATGTCATCTTCCATGTGAAACTGACCATCATCCATGTAGGATAGGGTGTGTGATGAACTCGAATACTTTTGAAGTTTATCATCCTGCATTATTGATTCTTGAAGGGTCCTCTGTGTGCTCTTCAATGAATTAATGGTGATCTCCAACTTCCTAGTGTTCATTTCTGATTCTTCTTCTTCCTTATTGAGTGCACTATGGTACATGTCATCAATCATAAGGAGATGATATTTATCAGATAGTAAGTTCATATAACTTTCCTTCATCTTTAAGTGCTATGAACTCTTCCAGAAAGGATTCTCTTTCCAACTCTCATACAGAATCTTTCCAGCAACATCTTGTCACCAAGGCATTGGTGTCAACAAAGTTGTTCATGGATTCCATAAGATTATCTCTATCCTCCTTTAGTGATCCACTAAAAATAAGATCATCCACCAAGGTTTCTCCTTCCAATGGCTGAAACATAAGACCATCTTTATTGTGGAATGGATCTACAAAAAAAATATCATTGTCAACATACTGATCAGCTTTAACATATTTTTCAAAATCACTTCCATGATATGAAGTGTAGGGTAACTCTGAGGGTCACTATTGAATGTTACCTTTGCAAATATCAGAAATTACATCATACCTTGGCATTTCATCTTCATCCTCTTCATGTAGGGACACTATGGTGGCTTTCTCTTCCACTGAATTCTCTGGTTCACACCCAAGCGGTGTGGCCTTGAATTCTTTCTCATTATGAGGCTGAAGAGGTGTCCATTGTAATGTCCCAAATTTGGAATTGGGTAAAAATTTCCAAATCACATTTTACATATTCATGAAAGTTGTCAAATGGATGCTAAAAGTCAAATAATTGCCAAGGAGGAAAATCACTAGTTTCCTAGGTTGGGGGTGGAAGCTTTGAGATTTGGAATAAGGGGGATAATAAATGATTTTTAGACATTATAAGGGAATAAATATTTAATAATTTATCTTATTAAATAAATACAATATAAAATGGAAGTGGCAATAGAGCATGAAGACACCTGGAGACTATGGGGCCCACACTAGCTAGAATTCCTATGTTAAATGGTATCTTTCTCTTGCAAATTTGAATATATGGGAAGTATAATGTTATTGTATGGATTATAATGTTAATATAATTGTCCATATACTTCATATGTCTAATTTGTGATGAATTTTTACTTACATGGGAGAGGAAGAGCCAAATGGGAGTTTCATGGACAGTTGGCTAGATTCCCCTTACATTTATGACTGCTATGACACAAATGATGGAGATTCTATGAAAATTATGACCCAAGTAAGCTATGAAGGATGAAATAATGACATAATGACATGTTAGTATTGAATAGAGCACCTTGGAGGTCT
>LPNX010235076.1:0-16437 GCA_001517045.1 Pseudotsuga menziesii | reverse complement strand
ATAATGGGTAACTACATGGCTGACTCATTTTTTGGGAACTTGGAAGCTGAAATTTCAGAAATTCCAGATTCAAATCAGCAGTCTGAAATTTGCCATTTTACACAACTCCCAGCTGAAATTCCAGCCCCAGATACACCACATTTAGATCTCAACGACGGTCTTTGGTCTCTTTACTTTGACGGTTCCAAGTCAAAAGAAGGAGCTGGTGCAGGATGCTTGCTTATAGATCCTTATGGGAAAAGGTATTTCATTTCTTGCAGGTTAGAATTCGACTGCACCAATAACATCGCTGAATACGAAGCCCTCATTCAAGGGCTGAAGAAAGAGATCAACTTGGGAGCCAAAGCCTTGGTAGTCTTAGGAGATTCGGAGATCATTGTTTGACAGGTATGTAATACAATACACTGCATAGCTGGACACCTAAGAAATTATCAGGCTGAGGTATGGAATTTACTATTAGCATTTGAAGAATTTAACATAAGTTCCATCCCTCGTTATCTAAATCAGGAAGCTGATCTTTTAGCTAATGTTGCTTCAAGATTGATTCCATCTGAAGGAATCCTTACTGATGCTTTCTCAGTTGAATTGCTGTTCAGACCTTCTATACTTGACAACATATCAAATTGGAGATTCTTCAATGACGACGAGCAGTTGATCGATTTTTTGACTTTGAAAGATACTTTTAAGGATGCGTTTTTGGACGAAATGACTCACAATGAGGATCTATATAATTTTGCGGTAATCCATAAGCCTTGCTCAATTCAGGAATCTCTCAATCAGGTTAGTGCTCTTCCCATATCAATAATCAAACTTGAGAAATTCTATGACTTAAAGGATAAATTTAAAGCTGTAAGGAATTGTAAAACTAATAGCTCCATCATGCAATCTGACATTGTAAATCTAGGAACTAAGCACAACCCTCAATGTGTAAATCTGGGCAGTACATGTACTGCCCAAGAAAAAATAGCCTTCATTAAACTCTTCAATGAGTTTAAAGACATATTTGCATGGACGTATGACGACCTGAAAACATTTGACCCTAATATAATGCAACATGTCATTCCTATGAAACCGGAGGCTAAGTCTTTTCAACAAAAATTGAGGAAAATTCATCCCAGCCTAGAACCAGCTGTCAAGAAGGAGCTGAACAAAATCCTTGCTGCCAGAATAATTTTCCCGGTTTGGCATGCACAGTGGGTAGCAAATATTGTACCCGTGAGGAAGAAAAATGGTGACATCAGGTTATGTGTCGACTTTTGAAACCTGAATAAGGTTTCAGATAAGGACAATTATCCTATTCCTCCAATGGAGAAAATCTTGCAATAGGTCTCCGGATCTGAAATGTTTTCACTACTAGATGGTTTTTTAGGATACAACCAAGTGTTGGTATCCAAAGCTGACCAGTTGAAAACAACTTTTAGGACTCCTTGGGGAACCTATGCGTATAGGAAGATGCCATTTGGTCTCATAAATGTCGGAGCAACATTTCAGAGGGAAATGGACATCGCCTTCAGAGGTCTGGTCGGTAAGTTTGTTGTTATTTATCTTGATGATATTACCGTCTTTTCAAAAAACAGAACTGATCATTTAACTCATCTCAGGAGAGTTTTTGAGTGTTGCAGGAAGTATGGGATTTCTCTAAATCCTAAGAAATCTATTTTTTCAGTCACAGAAGGTAAGTTGCTGGGTTTTGTTGTTTCTAAACAAGGCATCAATATTGACCCAGAACATACCCGTGCTATATCACAGATTTCGATGCCTCGCTCAAAAAAGTATATGCAGTCGTTTCTTGGAAAGATAAATTTTGTTTCTAGATTTATTCCTGGGTTCACGGAAATTTTTAGGCCGCTTCAGAAAATGATAAAAAAGGATGCTGATTTTAAATGGTCTACTGATGAGAAGCAATATTTTCATGACATCTTAAAAGCTATTGCTGAAGCTCCTACTCTAACTAGCCCATATTTTTCCAAACCTTTCATTTTGTATACGTTTGCTTCTGATTCTTCTTATGTTGCTGTTCTGACACAGAAAAACCAGGAAAATAATGAAGCTCCTATCACTTTTACAAGTTCTGGTCTGAACGGTGCAGAATTAAATTACCCAGAAGTAGACAAGCAAGCTTTTGTTGTTTTCAAATCTGTTAAGCATTTCAGGCCTTACTTGCTGAAGTCCCACCCCAAAGTCGTTGTACCATATTCTGCAGTTAGAAATCTCTTGGTACAAAAGGATCTTGGTGAAAAAAGAGCACATTGGGTCACAGCACTTCAGGAATATGACCTGGAAATAAAACCTTTAAAGATTGTCAGGGGACAAGGACTTTGCAAGCTAGTAGCTGGGTCTGCGGACAATTCTGAACCAGATCTGCACTTCTTTAGCGAACCTTATTTATTTGAAAGGGAAGTTTTTCCAATCTCCACTCCTCCTGATTCTTGGTATGACGATATTAAGTTCTTCTTATTGCATGGGACCGCCCCTGAACATTTAGACCCACGTCATAAGAGGGCTTTGAGATTGAAATCTGCACCTTATCAGCTTATTGATAATATTTTGTTTAGAAATAATTTCGAAGGAGTTCTCCTTCGTTGTCTAGAAGGACATGAGGCTGATAATGTGTTATCTCAACTACATGCAGGACCAGCCGGAGGACACTTTAGCGTAGAAACCACTTCCCATAAGATACTTAAAGCTGGGTATTACTGGCCCACATTGTTCAAAGACACATATTCTTTCGCTAGGAAGTGCCAAGAGTGTCAGAGAGCAGGAGGTAGACTGAAGAAGGCAGCGTTACCCCTCCAGCCGGTTATTATCGAAGTCCCATTTCAGCAATGGGGTCTGGATATTGTTGGCCCAATCACACCAGCTTCTTCACAGCAACATAAATACATTCTGACAGCCACAGACTACTTCACTAGATGGGTTGAAGCCATCCCTTTGCGGGTAGTCAATTCAGAACAGGTGATATCTTACCTTGATTCTTTTATTATTACCAGATTCGGTGTTCCAGAATATTTAATATTTGACAATGCAACTTATTTTTCTTCTGCAAAATTAACTGAGTATGCATTGGATAGGGGTATAAAGTTGAAATATTCAGCTAATTATTACCCTTAGAGTAATGGGTTAGCAGAATATTCTAATAAAAATCTGATCAATATTCTGAAACGTACTGTGGCTAACCATCATAGGAATTGGCATACTGCTCTATCAAATGCTTTGTGGGCTGACAGAGTGACCCCCAAAGCTGCTATAGGAAACTCTCCCTTTTTCCTGGTGTATGGAAAGGAAGCCATTTTGCCTCCTCACTTGTTCTTACCCTCTCTACAGCTCTCCCAGTCGGTGCAGGAGACACCATGTTCTGCCATGGAGCATCAAATTAACACCTTGCATAAACTGGAGGAAGATAGGGAGTTGGCTAGGAAAAAGTTTGAAAAACACCAGCAGACCATGAAGCAATGTCTTGACCTCAGAAATTCAGTCATTCAGGATTTGGAAGTAGGTGACTTAGTCCTCAAATGGGACAAGGAACATGAAGATAAAGGAAAACATACGAAGTTCCAATGCCTATGGCTGGGACCATTTATTATTACAGAAAAACTTGGTCCCAGCACTTTCAGGCTGCAAACATTGGAAGGTGACATTGACAACCTTCCAGTAAACGGTCACCTAATTAAGAGATATTTTTGCTGATCCCCCTCAAGGGATCATCGTGTATATACCTGGTATGGTGTGCTTGCTTGGAAGATTTTATTTCAGTTGCTTTTGATTTGTTTGTATTTTCCCATATTTATTTGTTGTTTTGTTTGTGTGTTTTGAGCCTGATCAACTCATCAAACCTCAAACTGATGACTGATTTCAACTTCTGTAATTTTATCTGTAAATCATGCACAAAGACATTACTATCTTAGAACTGTCATTCTGTTTTACTTCCTGAACAGAGAATGGTGTTTTCATCGTTCTAGATTTTACCAGAAATTTTTTAGCCATGTTAATAGTAATTAATTATATCAGTTTCTATAAAGATTTTCCCAAAGGGATTAGGACAATACTTGGTAAAGTTATCTATTTAAATCTTTTACGCCATCCCTTCTCGAAAAGAGGATCATATTTGCCTCCCTATCTGCTAAGACAGTCTAATTTGAGATTAACAATAATTACTTTTTGGACAAGGGTGGACTAGAAAATTTGCAAAAACAATCTGAAGGACAGAAGGTCTCATAACGAGCTGATCTATTCAGGATCATAGGTCTGCATCCAGTAACATTTTCGTCTCCGGTCACCAAGCCTGGGAAATGACCCTTGGACGGAAAACTCTATGGGGTGAAAGGTCTCATCACGAGCCAGTTCATTTTACTGTAATGCAGACTGGTGATTGACATGGTTACTATCTGGTTACCAAGCCTGAACCATGGCCTTCATGAGTAATAAAATTAAAAGAAAATAATGGTACCAGTTCACCCCAACCAGAATTGTATATTTATAACTAGCAGATGGGATACTGGCATTCTGTGGGTTCTGAAGCAACCCTGTCGAGGCTATGGACGTCTGCTGGCAACAGGGCCATGCTTGTGGTATTGAGATTTCACTTTTTAAAACTAAGCCATTTGTTGTTTTACTCTTTAAGGACTGATTTTGGTAGAGATCTGATAATTATCAAATAAATGAATGAAACTGTAATTTTCTGGTAATTTTTAGAACTATGAAATACTTGAATCTGTTTGATATGCTAAAATAGTGTTTTTTGTACAATGGCTCATATCAAGGATTTAATTTCTTTGTTCACATGATTTCAGGTCATAGAAAAGAGATAAATATTCCGTCCAGCAAGTCGCCATCTGTTGTGCCCCTGCTCAACAGCCTTTAAAAACATATTTCATCAAACAAAATCCCATTTTGTTTTGATGAAATGTTTGAATTTTAAAGGGACAAATAAAATGAATTATCAAGCTACTGAAAGGGTGGTTTTCCTTGAGCTACTGATTCAGCAAGATTCAATGTTTTTAAAAAACCTTTGTGAACTATATTAAATTAATGAAATTACTACTATGAAGCTATTGTTTGGGTAGACTTATACTAGGAAAATCAAAGGATGAGTATAAATGATTCTCATAGTGGTTATTGTCATCCTAGTCTTGAATCTTATCCAAATATATTATAAATCGATTTTATTGCTTGATTTCATTATTATCATGGTTGATAAGTTTGAGATATTATAATGGTTGACCTTGGTATGATTTCTCGCATTACCATAGATATTATTGCATGGTTCTTTTGTTATGACTTTGGTAAAGCCTAGGGTTGTCGAAGACCAAATGTTTTACGTGCCATATCCACCATATCCTTTGATTACAAACCATAGTTGATACTACCATAGCAATTTAATGCCGACTTTTATGTAGTTCATATTCCAAAGTGTAAGTTCGACTGGATGGTTTGTATTATGCTATATCGTTCGCCACCTTTGAAGGGTAAATTGAACTTACGGTAAGGATGATATGTATTGTGGTCTATCATCATTTCAATTTATTGCCGTTGCCTCCAACTTTGATCCACCTATTACGAAGTTGATATGGTATCATTAGTTTGGTACTAAAACTTGTCTATCACATTTAACACCCAGTACTTGTCCTCCATCGTGGCTATCTCCCAATGGAACATCTGTTTTGTGTACATCGAGAGGTATCGTATTAGTCACACCGGATAAATAATGATAACATGAGTTATCTGGAGTCTTCGACTGTCATTCCTCGTTAATCAATTACCTCTCTGAGTGATAATACTCTCGTCCATGCCGAAATTACAGGGGTGCAGTCCGCGTTCGTTCATGGCTTATTTTCCTTATCAGGGGTTTGAGTTTCATTACTCATTCTTGCTCCAGCTTTATCCTGAGTGCTCATTATCTGGTTTTCTGTCTTTTTTCAAGTTGTGGTACTTCTTTTGTGTGTGTTTACGTGATTTGACACGGCCGATCATGGCGCTTGTGGTGAGGGTAGAGCCTTGCGAAACGAAATTGCTGGATGCCAACTCTGAGTTGTCAGCAAAGGTTCGGGCTATTGGGTGGATTCCATTTATAAGTAAATTATCTGATTCAAAACCTGAAGTCACAAGGGTTTTCACTCTCTCCTTGGTTGATTATCAAGCTGAAGTAGGTGACCTCCGTTTCAGGGTTGACGAAAGATCAGTGGCGCTCGCTACAGGTCTGTCACTAGAAGGCGAGAAATGGTTTAAATATAAATGCATGGATATAACAGAGTGGCGGAAACTGCTTAAAAACCCCTACCAGGATTTTTTATTTCGAATCGGGGTAGCTCGCAAGTACTTCAAAAAGGAGTGGCGTCCTGTTCTAGATTTGATCCACAGATATTTGACTTACGAAGGTCTCCTATCATCAGCGTACGTATATCATCTCAGGCTTATGTCTGCATTCATAGGTTTCCCACTGAACTTACCTTATTATCTTTTGCACAGTCTGTTTAAGATGTCTAATGCGATCAAAAAGGGTCCTAAACATGTCAGTCATAGTCTCTTCCACCATGGATTAGTCCGTATGTTAATCGATAGGGAGTTGTCGAAGTCGAACCGGTCCTGGGATGAATTTGTTGAGTCCAATGGCTTTTCCTCTTTTTGTCACTGTATGTTTGATAACCCTGAGGAGTGCAATAAGCACAAAGAGTTGAGTTCAATTTCGGTTTCTCCTTCGCATAAACCCTTGGCAAACCCTACTGCTTGTATGAGTCCTGAACCCTGCAGTGATTCTATGCCTGCTCCAGTGAGAAGTGTTGATACTCCTGCGGTTTCTAAACGTGTGAGGGGATTCTCATCTTTGATTACGCCACAAAACAATACTGATAAAACTGGTAATCAGGGAAGAAACCAATCGAAGGCCAATTTGGTGGGTAGATTCACCAGGAGTATGACAAAAGGCCAGTCTGTCAAAACCCCTGTATCTAATAGCGCTCATATTGAGACTGTGGTGATTGATGATGAAGCCGAAGATCCCAGTATGCCTGTGAATGATCAGTCTGTTGAGCATGAGTTTGATTTGAACCATGATCATGATAATCCTCCTGCGATTGATAAAGAAATACAAGTCGATCCTGTTATTGGTCATCCAACTAAAGAGAAGCATGTAAAGTCAAGCTCACCCAGTTCTTATGGAATTGATGGTATGATGCATCCTCTATTTGTTAACTGTCTTTTAGACAAAATTCACAGAATGGAGGAAAGGGTTAGTGAAGTAGCAGCAAATCATGATTTGATGAAGGCTGATAACGTTATGTTAAAGGAGAAAGTGGATGTGACTGATAAACAGCTCTTACGCTTGAAAAATCACAAGAATAAGTTGATCAGAAGAGTTCTCAAACTGCAGGATGAGAATGATAAGAACGAAGAAAATATCCAAGATCTTAATGCTCAGATTGCACTCATGCATTTTAAGGTTCAGTCGCCTTGTCAATCCAGTGGTGTGAACATCCAAGTTTTCAATGCGCCTGTAAATTTGTAATGTTTTTGGGTGTATTTGCTGTTGGTTTTTAATTTGGAAGTTTTGATGGATTGATGATCAGGTTATCTCTGTACAGGTATTAATTCATTTTATTTTGTTTATTATATATTGTTTGTCATTTCGATTTTTGCATATGTGCTAATTATATCATTTTCATGTGCTGTGATGTAGGCGATATGGTTACTGTTCGTGCTCAGATTTTGATGGTTGTCTATTTTTGGATCATCACCCACATGATCGGAACGAATCAAATATCAGACTTTCCAGGTGTTGTTTCATTGTTGTGATTTTCAATTTTCATGGATCGAATCTTTACCGTTTCTTGGCATTTTTATGTATATGGAAAAATGACATGTCTTACTTGTCATTTTTAATGGGAATTGGTTAGAGGGTTAGATTTGGATATCTCATGTTTTTAGGACTGTTTCTCTTTTGAGATTACATGTATTTAAGGGGAGATTGCATGTGGGTTATGGGGTCAATAGTTTATGAAAAAGAGACAACAAGACTGCAGTTTGATTTTTGGTGACTGGAGACAGCTTTCTATTACCAGATACGATTTTTAAACTGGTGATGAATTATATATATGTTTATGGTTTTATGCTTAACACATGTGTATGCTATCCATAGTCTTGTTACTATTTTTCAATATTATACATGTTTGTCATAATCTCACTTTTGAAATTGTGCAAATATATTATTTTCTGGCTATTGACTCATGCTGAATATCATTCTGTTAATAAATGCTATGTTGTAAATTAATGAGTGTCATTGTTACGTACATGGTATATGCCTGTTTCTTGATCTTGATAATTTCTAAATTTGTTTTGAAGATTGTCAAGATTATTAATAGTCATTGTTAACAGATCTGATTTCGATTAATTCATATTGCTCCTGATCAGGATAGTACATAGGTTTAGATAATATGTTCTTATTTTCTGATTAGTATATTGTTTAAAAAATCTATTTCAATCAGATGTTCATACTCATTGTCATATGCAGATTATTCTTTTCATTATTGGTTTATGTACAGAAGTATATCATGTATCTTTGTTATTAATCTAACTTGTTAATAGTTGTTTAATTTTCTATAAACTGATTTAACTTAGTTGATTAGTAATGTAAATAATAACATTTGTTAATATGTACAGGCATAGATACATTGACTAATAATAACCAGTAGTGTTAGATCTATCTCTTAGATTTTTACATAGTGTAAACCTTCAGGCTAACAGAGCCTTTAAACCTGTCGAGAACAACCATCCCAAACAACTTGGAGCCTGTTCTAAGGATCCCGGTCTGGGCTGTCTCCCCCGTTGCATGCATAGTCATAATACGCTCGTCAACACTGCTGAGTGCATAAGCTACCTTATTTTCCTTCCCTTTTATGTGCTTGATTTCAAAATCAAACTCACATAAAAATTCCATCCATCTTGCTTGTCTAGCATTCAGAGTAGGCTGATCAAACAAATACTTTAGACCACAATGGTCCGTTCTGAGCTCAAATCTCCTACCCATCAAGTAATGTCTCCACATCTTGAGGCCATGTACTATGGCTGTAAGCTCTATATCATGAGTGGCATAGTTCTTCTCATGCTCCTTCAAATTTCTTGACTCATAACATATCACATGGTTGTCTTGCATAAGGAATCCTCCAAGCCCTTATCCACATGCATCGATACACACCACAAAATATTTCTTTAGATCTACAACCTTCAATATGCGTGCATTGGTGAGAAGATTCTTCAACCTCTGGAAACTTTCTTCACACCTCGATGTCCATTCGAACTTCATCTGCTTCTTTTGCAAAGAAGTGATGGCATGCACAACTCTTTAGAATCCCTCAATGAACCTCCTAGAGTATCCTACAAGTCCCATAAAAGATCTTACATCTATCACATTTCTTGGAGTAGGTTAATTCATAATGGCTTCAATCTTTTCAGGGTCCATAGATATACCCTCCTCTAAGATAATGTGACCCAAATACTGAATTCTATCTCTATAGAAGTACCACTTGCTTAGTTTTGCATACAACTGATGCTCCCTAAGAAAATTCAATGTTCTTTCTCATTCTTAAAATAAACAAGAATGCCATCAAGGAAAGCAAGAACAAACTTGTCCAAGTATCTGCTGAAGGCACTATTCATAAGGCACATAAATGTAGCTGGTGCATTTGTGAGGCCAAATGGTACCACTACAAACTCATAATGCCCATACCTTGTTCTAAAGGTTGTCTTATGAATTTCTTCATCTTTGATTCTCACCTGATGGTAACCAGACCTCAAGTTGATTTTGGAAAATACCTTTGCTCCCCTCATTTGATCAAAGAGGTCATCAATCCTAGGCAAAGGATATTTATTCTTCACAGTAACCTTGTTCAATTGTTTGTAATCAATACACAACCTGAGTGTACCATCTTTCTTCTTTACAAACAGAACTGGTGCTCCCCAAGGAGACACACTTGGCCGGATATACTTCTTTTCCAACAACTCTTGTAGTTGCATCTTCAATTCTAGCATCTCTGGTGTACTCATCCTGTAGGGTGTCTTGGACACTGGTGCTACTCCTGGCACAAGTTCAATAGTAAAATCGATGTCCCTTTTTGGAGGAAGCCCTAGAATCTCATCAAGAAACACGTCCCTGAATTCCTGTAACACCCGATAGTCCTCCAACCTAGGAGTTTCATCCCTTGTTTCCTCCAAAATGTGGGCTGCATACAACTGGAAAACCTTCCTACAAAACTTCTTCAACTACATTGTTGACACCTGCCTTACTGAAATCACCTTTGGAATACCTTTCACAACTACTAGGTTCCCTTCTTCATTCATGCATTCAAAAGTCTTATTGTAGCAGTCAAGCTTCACCCTGTGAGCTTCTAACCAATCCATTCCAATGAGAACATCATAGGAACCAAGCGGTAGAACATTTAGATCTACAGAAGTAACCAACCCATTCATGACCAATGGGCATTTCTCTACCACTTCACTGACCTTTCGCTTAGTTCCAGTGGCTAGTTGAACTAACCAAGGCTTCCTATGTTTTACTTTCTTAAAAGCACAAATCTCCACTACTCTAGGAGTAATGTAACTATGAGTAGAACTAGGGTCAATTAAAATAGAAACATATTGCTCAACAATCTTACCTGCAACTTCAACCACAGCCAACTGGTGATTTTCCTGGAGGTCCTCCAGTGCTACATAAATCCTAGGGACTGCCATTGCTACTTGACCCACTGTTTCTGCTTCTTGAATGTTATAAGCCAGTCTTGTGCTCTCATTCTCGAGTGGACAATTTCTATGCATGTGGGGTCCTCCACATTTCAAACATTGGAGTGGCCCTCTATTCTATTGTGGATCCTTAGGCTTTTCTCCTGTCACTCCAACTGGCTTACTCGGAGCTTAGGATGGCTGCTTCTGCTGATTCCTGAAGTTAGAAGGTTTTAAACCTTTCTTTCTTTGGTCAAACTTCTCATTCTTCTTGTCCTTCCATGCCTTATGGTGATCTGGCTTACCTTTGCTTTTCTCATAGAAATACTTAGCCTTCCTTATTGATTCTTCAAGAGTTCTAGGGTCATAAAACTCAATTCTATCTTTGTAAGACTGAGGTAATCCATTCAGAAAATGCTGGACCTTCACTTTTTCATCTCTGATGTACCGGACATACCTCAACAGCTCCAAAAACTTATTTGCATATTCTTCCATGGTCCGTTGTCCCAATCTTAGCTCATGGAACTCCTTAATCTTGTCATCATAATACCTGCCAGAGAGGTATTTATACTTGAAATACTTCTTGAATTGTTTCCACTTAAGTCTCCTTTCACTTTTCCTCTTTACTTTCTTGAAGTGTTCCCACCAAATGGATTCCCTTCCATTCAGATTGAATATGGAAACTCTTGCCTTCATGTTTCCTGAATAATCATGCACTTGAAAGTACTTCTTTATCCCAAGAAGCCAAGCTTCAGCCTCTTGTCCAGTATTTATCTCACCATCAAATGTAGGAGGTTTAGCTTTCTTAAATTCATCCCGAGAGTGATCCTTATGGTGTGTTCTTCTTTTCTTATGAGAAGATGAACTTGTATCCCCTCTGGATACTTTAGAATCAGATGATCCACTAGAAGTCCTTCTCCTTCTCCTAATGCTGCTCTTACTACCTTCTGGCCTTGCTGTACCTCATCCAGAGTCTATCTTTCTCTGCAAGTCTATTAAAATCTGCAACATTGCAACATTCAACTAATGTTGCCCTTCCTGGGCTTTAATCAAGCTTCTCATGGTGGCTGCAACATATGATGGTGTCTCTTGGAATCTCCTTCCATTGGACTCAATGTCATCATTCCCATTATGGACATTTTCTCCCATGGAATCTTCTGCTCGCTCATAAGAATCTCGAGCATCATACCCATCATGGGTTCTCATGACTGAACCTCCTCTGGCTTTACCACACTGTTCTTTCTGGAGTACTACTCTTGGAAGTTATCTAAAGTTCTGCAAATGTGTTCATAGCAAACTGTTAGATGCACAATATTAATAAAAATCAAAATTACTTACCTTTTCTTCTGGAAATTCATAAAACAAAAATTATGCAAAAACACCGATTTTTTTTTCTATTTCATATTCAGCTCTGTGACCCACTGACAATCAGATGAAATCTGCTAAAATAGTTAGAATTGTTGAAGAAATTTCCACTTCGAAAAACCCAAAGTTTCCTTCTCTTCATTGGGTCTCTTCCGCACTAATTTTCTGGCATTTCGGCGGGCAAATCGCCAAACTTCCGATCTGCATCAATGACCAAGTTGACTGTGCATCAGGTGCGTAGTCTTTTGAGCAACCACAATGGCATAAAGTGATCTCTCTTTGGCTTCCATGGGAAAATGTCTAGACTTCCGATTGGTGATTTGAATGACTATTCTCCTTAAGTCTTTCACAACCGCAAGTCTATCGGTGGTCGAAAGCACTAGTTGCTGCAGCATCGACAGTCGAAGCCTCTATCTATTGTAAGGATAGTTCATTAGCTAGCTACAATGGCAGGCATTCAATCCACTAACTTCATCTGACATAGCTCATTGGAAACTGAATTAACTAGGTGTCGGTGAAATAATTCCATCAGCAGCCACAACGATGGCCCACCATCTTCGATCTTCTTTCGATTGGCAGCCAAATCTACTGAGGCTTAAACTGATTGCCATCAGCAGTCTCTTATTGTCGGAAGGCTAGTGCTCTAGGATTCCACAATGGTGGGTGTACAAACCACTAACTTCTGCTGATCCAAACAGCTAACCGTCGCTGATCACCGATGGCCTCAACACTTAGACAAATTTTTGAAAATTTTTCTCTTCTCCTGTCAGCGAAAACTTTCCCTATCTTTCACTGACTCTGTCGGCTCCATAATCCACTAACACCTCAGCATCGACGAGTGGAAGACTAAAGCATCGGTGGGTTAGTTCAATCAGTAGCTGCAATGGTGGCTCATCATCTTCGATCTCCTCCTGATTAGTGATCCAACCCGCTAATGCTTTTCGATCGACGAACTAATTTTTGACCGACATTGGCAGTCGGAGCTTTTCCCTGTCAGAAGACTAGTGCTCTAGGCTTCCGCAATGGCAGACGCATGAAACACTATACCTTTTGACTTCATCAGCAGCCCATTCAACTAACCTTCTTCCGGCGCATCGGCTGTCCAAACCACTAACTTTTGTCGATCACCGAGGGTATCAACAACAAAATTTCGTTGGCGCCGAAATTCAATATCGAGTGTTTCTTCCACTACATCGAGCCGATGTTTCGGCGGTCTTCTATTGATCTTCGTTGAAACTGCGGCTCACACATCCACTAAGTTCCATCAATGGCCGACAAAAACTTAGAAAATTTTCCACAGTTTTCTTCCAACTGCCCTTCATTGGGTGTGCTTCCACCTAGCTCTCTGCTGCATCGGAAGTCCTCCCCACTAAGTGTTCCGATGAAACAACAGTTCAAACACTTCGACAAATTTGTGAATTTTCCAGTCATTCACTAATTTATTCTAGGCATAAGGCAATAAGCCTTTGCTAACTGGTTATTCATGGCCCATATAGGCCCATGCTGCAACCTGCAAGCCCTGATACCACACTATAGCGTCCCCGACCCTCCAACTGATGAAGAGGACACTACCATGGCATTAACCACCTGGGCTACCAGCCCCATGAACACGTGAATTCATAAAATGCTGAAATAGAATGCATTGAAGTAGAACATACACATAGATACATAATTGTTTATCATACACAACGAAAGTAATATACATTCATACAAGCATTCAACATGTTCATCCTATTCATTAGTAGTAATATGATTGCAGAAGTAAAATAGACAAGATTACTTATCTCATAAAGAACTCGTTCCGCAACCAGCTACGTCACTGCAACGTTCCTCCCAACCATAGGCTAGCATGCTCCTAAATCTCTCAGCAATGCCGCCACCCCTAAGCTGGGCATGATTCCCCAAGAAATAAGGAACAAGCAGGCTTACACATAGCTAAGGATACACCAAAACATAGCCAAGCCAACACAGTTGGGTTTATCAGGCCTTCAAGGAGTTGGGAAAGGCTAAATGCTAAGCTGGTGAGCCCATTACAGAGCTAGGAACACCTACACCAGAACTAGCCTAACTTCTAAGACACACACACACACCCAACACAAGGAATCAGTCCCTTCTCTGCTACACAGTCCCTCAGGCCCTGACTTCCCTTCCAGTGCTATTCAGGGGTTGTGGAGAAGAAATACATCCCTCTAGCTCTGTCTATGTGGTTTCCAAACACACCAGGTTTATCAAGCAAACCAAGCCCCCATCCCTACTCCCAACATAGTCCGAAGACCAACCACTGCATACACACAGTCACACAAGTGATTCATAGCTTGGGAAAGGAAAGCAACTCCTGAGTCATTCTTGGCCCTATCGTGGCCAAAACAACTCCAAAACAACTTACAGTAGTCCCAAAATGTATCAGCAAACATAGTTCACAATGTGGGGAAAATAATAGCCCCTCTTGGACAACGAAGAAACCGGAAAAGACTTACACAGGACGCAATGGGGAAGAAGATACAGACTCCCCACCTGTGCATGAGGGAAATTGACATCAGACCTCCAAAATTTGGATGGAAAACATGCTAGATACCACTCTATGGAGAGTGAATAACATCTGAAACAGGTCCCTCCTCCTGGCTGCATGAGACCCCACCGAAAAAGAAGCTTGTGCATGGGAATAATCAAGCTACCATCCTACATGAGGATGAACATACTGTGGAGAGAATGGCATAGTAGTAGAGATTGGAATAACCTGGAGAGTTCGTTTCCTCTGCCCAACATGAGGTTCCATTTGCTGGTGGAGTGTGCATGTGGGCAAGGACTGACAATCCTGCCACACTCCACTCCCCAGTAATAACTGCCTCAACTACCCTGTAGAGCATTAAAATGGTAGTTGGATAAGACAAGGGAAGTTGAGCACTTCAAACAGGGTGGTGACACATGGATTTTCCCCATAGCCCCAAGGTTTGAAAATTCCCATCCTTATCCTTGTAAGAATCATGCCCTTTTCATTATGGTTGCAGTGAGCATAGCTGGTTGGGTTCACTTAATTAAAGATGTATATTTACATGATTACAAAAATTAATATGTATGCCGCATACCTCGATATAGCATCGGTGACAATTTCAATCCGAGACATAGCATAACCAATCGATGGTGGGGCCTTAGAATTTAGCTCTACACCATGATTATTTACAATATATGCATCATATACATATAATGCAACGGGGTCAAAACCAGGGTGTTACATTTCCTATGGCTAGGTTTTAAGAGGCCATCAACGTAATGGGGTTGAAAGGTGGATGCAAATGGTTCTACAAGTGTATATAAGCAAGTTTCAGAGATTAGAATGCATGGTTCATACCTTAGCCAAACGAAGGTTGATCCAAGTATCCCTTCAATCCTCTTCTTGCTCCTCTTTCTTCTAGACACCTGCAAAACAAATCATACCTTCCTCAAACCAATATGACCACATATAAAGAAATGATAATCAAATAAACATGAAATAATGATTTGACTAACATCATCATATGATCATAAACAAATATTCAATCAAACATTGAACAATAATTTTGGAAGAAGAAGGACATCACATCTTTATTAATCTTGAAAACAAGTACAAGTATATGTTCTCTTCAAGTTTTTCTCCTCACAAAACCTTGATCTAGTTCTGCTGCTTCACTTCTCCAAGGAACTTAGCCTCCAAGCTTTGCAACACAAGGAGAAAGCTTCTAGGGAAAAGGTGTGGGCAAAGAGAGCTCCAATTCCTCCAGCATAACAATGCAAAGATTCAAGTCCCCTCTCATGGACATCCCTACCTCTATTTATATTCTTAATGAAGAGTTAGGGCCGAAGACAAAGTAGTTACAACTGAAGGAGTCAGTTGCATAACTACCCAAACTACCCGAATTTCAAAATACGTATTTTTTTTACATTTTCAGGAGGTGTACGCGAGTTGCAGAAAAAATAGTCGCATACATGAGGAGGTATATGTAGGTTGCAATGCATAAAGTCATGTATTTAAGGCATACATGACTATTATATATAGCAACTTGTGTACATACGCGGGTTTTCTTAAGGAAACTTGCGTACACATCAAAAAAATCATTTTTAGGGTATTTTTGGGCATTGTCTGACTTTGGTGTCTTCTGGAAACTTTTAGCTAACATAAATAAATTTCCAATAGTGTAGAGATGAGGTCAAATAGAGTTACAGAACTCAAGATATGGGTCCTCCAAGTTAGGTGTTTGTTCAGTGACTTTCATTGACTTTCATGAAGTGTCGTTGTTATAGCGGATTTCACCACACTAGGTGAATCACACATTGTATGGCCTTCCCTTGTCCCGCTGCAGACTCATTAACCCCTTTGGACCACTTTAT
>LPNX010235064.1:23416-40251 GCA_001517045.1 Pseudotsuga menziesii | reverse complement strand
TCTCCCACCGTAGAGTCTTTGGATAAACAACTTCATCTGCTGTCTGTCAAGCATTCTACAGGAGAGGTAGCAATGGCTGCCCCCTCCCCCCAGAGTGCAAATTTTTTTGCACAGACCTCTCAGAAGGGTAATCAGCAGCCCGGTGGGAAGAAAAAGAGACGAAGGAAAGGAGAGGGAAATCAAAACAAGCAGAAACCCACAAATAGTGCTGATGGGGGCAAGAAAGAAAAGAAAAAGGTTAAATTCCCATGTAAGTTGTGCCACGAGGATCACCTCACTCACCTTTGTCCCCTTATGGAACAAGCCCAGAAGATGCTTAAAGCTCAACAACCGACTGTCCTGAAGGATCCTTTTCTCCAAGGACAGAAATCTGCTTCAGCTTCTAATGTAGCAGGGGGTACTCCAAATGCCCCTGACCCAAACTATATCAACATGGTTCGATCTTTGACTTTGTTACAGACGAGGAATAAAAACTATGAGAAAGAGACTTCTGAGAAGGGTAAGGCTGTAGGTGAAACTTCTAACCCTCTCACGATCGA
Organism: Pseudotsuga menziesii; assembly: GCA_001517045.1. Taxonomy (NCBI): domain Eukaryota; kingdom Viridiplantae; phylum Streptophyta; class Pinopsida; order Pinales; family Pinaceae; genus Pseudotsuga; species Pseudotsuga menziesii. The sequence continues at coordinate 39,712 of LPNX010235064.1, read as the reverse complement.
GAAGCCTACTGAAACTATGCCGAAGATACTGAAAGGTGTCTTTAAGAAGAACTTGCATAACCCTAATGCTAGGGCTGCTTCAAACTACTTCATGGTTGAAGACTTAGCCCAAAACCTGTGTGCATTGTCATCTTTAGAGGTGTCATAGAGCTGTCCCGCCTAGCGGGATGCCCTCTTAGCAGCTTTAGACAGCATGGACTCGTCGAGTCTCATGGAGAAATTTCATTTGTCTGATGTTACAATTCACCTACCTTACCATGTAGCCTTATCAATGGATGTCATCCATGGTGGAAATACCATTGGAAGGGCAATTGTTGATGAGGGTGCTTCTACATGCGTTATGTCCTTATCCTGTTGGAAAGCTCTCAGATCCCCAGAGATGGTCCCATCAAACACTCTACTTATTGCTTTTGATGGAAGGTCATTCCGTTTGCATGGTATCCTATCGAATTTTGAAATTAAGCTGGAAAAGAAAGAAGTGTCTGTTGAGGTGGAAGTGATTGATGCACCTTTGGACTATAATTTGCTTCTGGGAAGACGTTGGACTTATGCCATGTTTGCTATCACGTCAGCCGTTTTTCAGGTGGGGGTATTTCCACATGAAGGGAAGTTGGTTACTATTGACCAACTTGATTTTACTTGAAAAGGTCGTTTAGAGTCTAATTAGTCCGATGTGCCATTGGTTGATCAAGTCAAACCTGCTGCATAGAGCTTGGGGGCTGGAATGTACACATCACTGATGGGCACATTTGATCTTCCAGCCTCGATTAACTATATTGGTTCTACTAGTGTGGGGAAGTCCATAGCAACGGTTGTTGATAGGACTGATCCTTGGGTTCTCCCTTCTCCCCATGAATCAGAAGTGCCCCTATCGGTAGTGGAAGTAGCTTACCAAGCCATCACTCAAACCGTTGGTGATCCCATTCCCGACCCTCTCACAGTCTCAGAGGACCTAGAAGAAGTCTATTTGCTCACTTGGGCAAAAAAATATTTGCACTCTATGGACTGTTTAGATATGGTTTTACCTTCTGATGAAGCCATTCTAGAAGCCATGAATGGACATGGTAAGATTTGTGAAGATCTTCACCTTCGATCCTATTTTCTTCTAGAGATAAGCAGGATAGAAAATCAAGATTTTCATATGAGACTGTCAGATGATGTTGATACACCCATCAATCCCTTACCCAGGGAAGGAATGTTTGCCGAGGGGAATATGGCAAATATTTTTGCTACTATTCCTATCAACATCTCTGTAAATCCTGATGTCATGGAAAACATATATATATATGTGCAAACTGCTCTCCTGAGGAGATTGCCATCTATACTGCCTTGTTCAAGGAATTCCACGATGTCTTTGTCTGGTCATATGAGGAGATGCCAAGCATTGATCCATCGATAGTTGAACATGAGATCCGAAAATACCCTAATGCCAAACCTGTTAAGAAAAATTTAAGACCTGTTAACCCACGTAAAGTGGCGACTGTGAAGGCTGAAGTTGAAAAACTGTTGAAGGCTGGTTTTATTTATCCCATAGCTCTGATGGAATGGGTATCCAACCCTATTCCCGTTGATAAGAAGCAAGGGACCATACCCGTCTGTATTGAATTCAGAGATTTGAATAAATCCTGTCCTAAGGACAACTATCCCACGCCATTTATAGATCAGATTATATATGCTTTCGCGGGAAGTGAGGTGTTCTCGTTTATGGATGGTTTCTCCAGATACAATCAAATTCAAATAAAACCAGAAGACCAACATAAAATTGCTTTCATTTGTCCTTGGGGTACCTTCACATACAAAAAAATGCCCTTTGGATTGAAAAATGCTAGGGAAACCTTTCAACGAGCTATGAACTTTTCCTTCCATGATATCAAAGCCATTATTGAACCTTACCTTGATGATCTGCCTCTACATTCTCGTAAGAGGATTGAACATCCAGATCACTTACGGCTGATATTTGAGAGATGCAAATACTATAAGATCCACTTGAATCCCCATAAGTGTGTGTTCTGTGTCGAGTCAGGGAGACTGCTTGGGTTCATTGTCTCTAATAAAGGCATCCAGGTGGATCCATTAAAAGTAGAGGCCATTGTAAATCTGCCTCCTCCTCATTCTATCAGGAAACTTCAAAGCCTGCAAGGAAAGTCTAATTTTATTCGATGTTTTATCGTTAACTATGGCAATATTACTAAGGGTTTCATGCACCTGCTTAAATAGGACACCCCTTTTGTATGGGATGAAACTGCACAACTCACTTTTGAGGCATTGAAAAAAGATTTGTTGTCGGTACCTTTACTACATCCGCCAGATTACTCTAGGGATTTTATATTGTATCTGGCCGCATCTGAGTCGACCATTGGGGTAGTACTGGTCCAAGAAGATGATAGGCTCGTAGAGCATGTCATTTACTATCTTAGTTTTGCTTTAGCCGAACCTAAACTCAGGTACTCCCACGATAAGAAGTTAGCCTTAGCAGTTATCTATGTTGTTCAGAGGTTACGTCACTACATTTTACTGAGGACCACAACAGTAGTGGTGGATGTGAATCCCTTTCAATATGTTTTGTCCCGACGGATTGTTGGGGGAAAATTCAACAAGTGGATAGTCATTCTCCAAGAGTTTGACTTGGATTTTCAGTCTGCTAAGTCTAAAAAGTCCTTAGTTTTTGCTGAGCTTATAGCAGAATTTCCTACTGAAGAAGATGTAGTCGTTGAAGATGACTCATTCCTAGATGAGCATATCTTCCTGATATCCACCTCTGATCCCTGGTACAAAGATATACTTATATATCTCCATACTTTGAAGTATCCTGCAGCTTCTTCACGGGAGGAACGACGTAAACTACACCGTCATGCTAAGAACTACCTCATCATAGGAGATACGTTATATCGAAGAGGGGTAGGTTCAATTTTGCGTCGATGTCTTATCCATGAGGAAGCGGAGATTGTCCTGAATGATTCCCATAGTAGAGCATGTGGGGGTCATTTATCTGGGTTAGCTATGGCCCAAAAGATATTACATGTCGGTTATTTCTGTCCCGCGATCTTCAAAGATTGTGTTGAAGCAGTGAAGTGTTGTCATCCTTGTCAGCTTTACACCAGGAAAATGCGGTTACATCCTGCTATGCTGTTTCCCATTGTCATCATAGGCCCCTTCATGAAATGGGGGATTGATTACATAACATGTAACCCAGCCTCAACTGGAGGGCATAAATATATTATTTTCACTGTTGACTATTTTACGAAATGGGCAGAGGAAATGCCTACTTTAAAGGCCAACGGGAAAACCACAGCTTTCTTCGTATTCAATCATATTATAGCACGGTTTGGTATACCCAAAGTGATTGTCATTGACCATGGCAGTATTTTTCAAAATAGCATGATGACAGAACTGACCACTATGCTTGGATTCAGACAAGAACATTCATCTTCGTACTATCCACAAGCAAATGGTCAGGTTGAGGCTGTAAATAAGAATTTGAAGACCATCCTCAAATGTACAATTGATGCATCTCGTTCTAACTAGCATATCATGCTATACCCTTCTCTTTGGGTGTATCGAACTAATGGAAAAAATGCTATGGGTTTCTCCCCCTTCCAACTCGTTCATGGAGTGGAAGCTGTTACCCCGATTGAATGTGAAATCCTGTCTTTGAAAATAGATATTCATGTGTTACCCGATACGACAGAGCTTGAAGAACATCTGGTACATTTAGAACACCTTGATGAATAGTGTAGAGATGCGCTGACTGCTAATCAAGCTCACAAGAATAGGGTCAAAAACCAATATGATAAGTTGGTCAAACCTCGAATTTTCTCTGAGGGGGAACTTGTTTTGCTTTGGGACCAAGACAAAGAACCCCTGGGGGTAAGAAAATTCAAGGCCATGTGGTTAGGGCCTTATGTCATGTCGAAAGTATTAAGGAAGGGTGCATATGAGTTAATTGATTTTGATGGGAATAAGCTGCCTGAGCCTAGAAATGGGCTCTACCTAAAAAAGTACTATGCTTAGGCTTAGCGCTTTTTCTTCTATTTTATGTATTTTTATGCACATTAGTTTGTCATTTTTGTTTTTGTTTTTTTTTAATAACATCTGATGGTTGTTGCAGATGTCTTTCAAGAGGTATATAGGTTTCTTTGATGGTGCCAGTCGCCACACTTGTAATCTAGCATCAACAGCATGCGTCATTTACTCTCCCTCAGGACAGCTAGTTGCCTCAGGAGGCTCCTGCTTAGGTCCTGCTTCTAATAATGTTGTTGAGTAAAGGGCTATAATTGAGCTTCTATGGGATGCTTTGTCATGTGGTATCACCCAGCTGGAAGTCCGCCTGGACTCTCAACTGGTGGTTTCCTTGCTCAATCGAGCTTATCAAGTGCGGAACCCTATTCTATTACGTCAGTTCATGCAAGCTAGGTTATTGGAAAGAAATTTTGAATTTATTATATTCAATCGCATTCCAAGAAATTAGAATTCATTAAATGATCCATATGCTAATTACATTTTGGATTGGAATCTAACACACATTTCATAAAAATATACAGCATGCACATAAAAAACACTTGTAAATATACCGACAACAATATGTGTGTGTGTGTGTGTGTGTGTGTGTGAATATCTGTCTATAGATGGGTCGAGTCCGATCCTCAGCTCTAGTCATAAACTGTATAATATACAAAAATATACAAAATGTGGATCGCAGTACATCAAAATGTCCTAGATCTAAGCAGTACCACCCTGGTCACTTGGAACACCTTGGTCCCCACGGTCTCTCTGTACTCTGGCTTCCTCAGCTTCTTCCACTTTGGTAGCCTCCATAGCATCTATTTACACTAGAACTGCTCTGGACACCCACCTTAAAAGGTGTAACCAAACAGGTGGAACTCCAACCACAAACTCCTGCATGATGGCCGGGATATGCTCTATCCGCAAAGTGGGCACTCTCTGGGTAAGCCTGGATAGCTTCCCCTCCAGAACCCTAATAAGCCTCAGGTCTTCACCTAAGACAGGATGAAAAAACATACGTGGATGCCCTTCTCTATGGACCAGTCCAATATCTGCATTTTGACATGTTTATAGGATTAGGACTCTTATACATATGTATATATCTATACATTAAAATTCATAAAAAAATTTAAAAAAAATGAGAATTAAAAAATTACCTAGCTCTCCCCATGCTCCTCCAGGAGGGAGGACAAGGTCTAGATCACCTCGAAAATCTATCCCGGCATACGGAAACTACTCCAGTGTTGGTAGCTTCCGCTCCCACCAGAAGTAGTAGTCATCATCGTACACACTCTGCACTGAGCCACCTCCTCCTTGACGGAGGAGGATGTCTCCCCATCTGCTCAACCTAGGCTGACGTGGAGATCGGACTAGTAGGGGTATGGCAGGGCTCAACCCTGGCACTCTCTTGAAGAAGAAGGCAACCAATATGCTAGAATACTCGAAGTTCTTCCGCCTTCCTCTCTTGCAATCAAAGAGTTGTTTCCTCAAAATTGGGACAGCTCCTAAACACCAATCATACAGGGCACCCTGCATACAATCCACCGCCAACCTCATTTGGTTCTGTGTATCTAGATGTAGTCAAGATGATCCCGCAACCCTCACTATGGTGTTGGTTAGTACCTATAGTGGAAGATCACGTATATGTGTAATGGGGATGCAAATCCCTCTCTTTTGGGTACCAGGTGTGCAGTACACATCAATGTAGTTCTGGACACTTAAAGGATCACCACCCCTGCCGATGCCCTCTAATTTGACCGGTGCTCCTTGTCATGACAGACCGGCAATAAAATATATGTCCTCGGAATTAATTTCCAAAGTTTCACCTTGTAGGTCAAACATCCCTAAATCATGGTCCCAGTAGTTTATCATGAACTCTAGCAAGCGAACATTGGCCTGCATAGGTGATGAGCAAAATAATTTCAATAACCCACTCATTCGTAAAACATGTACGGTGGGTGCACTTTGGAGTGCTTCCTGGTCCATATCCTCGTGCTCCCATTCCCTCCATTCCGACACCATCTTCACACCTAGCAAAACAAACATTATGAATCTTTAGTATCATATAAATTTTCAAAATTTTTGACTCAACATATCTTTTTCTCCTTCACGCAGTACACAAGACTGTCTAGTTAGACATGTCGCGTACTGTATGCGACTGTCCCTCAGGGAAACCCACGTACAGAATGTGTATACACGAGTTTCAACATAGTGAACCCGCGTACATAGCGTGACCTACTTTAGGATGCTTAAAAACATAAAATTAGGTCTCAAAATTGAAAATTGCTAGGATCAAATTGAAGAGCTCGGGGTGTAGGCTTACCTACAACTTGCGGAATTGGATTTCGTCCACTGGATTGTCCGCGCTGATTGAATGAAGTAGAGGTAAAAACTTGCTTTTTATGGCAAAAATTCAAAATGGTAAGTTTTATTTTAATTTTTGAACTATTTATAGAAATTATATTTCTAAAGTGGGTTTTTTCCTATAGTTCGAAATGTATTTAAGTAATACCATATCTCTTTTGGACTTGTAATAGGTTTTTCATCATTATGAAGTGTTTTTGCTCCTATAGGGTGGTTTTTGTCATTTCCAATGCATTTTTGCATCTATACTTCATCCACGTTAAACTTAGAAATCAACATTTTTCCACAAACTATGGTATTTTAAAACCATTAGTTCCCTGTCTCTACCATTGTTCTTCCATGGATAGAACCTTCCTCTCATGAGTATTCTCATTTAGAACCTATGTTGTCTTTTGATACTCATGCTGTAGTTGTTTTAGGTGCAAGGGTATCCTCTTATCTATTTTTCATGCCAAATAGAGCCTCTTTTTGGTCTCTTTTTACAAGCTATCCCTTTATAGGACTCCCCGCCCTTATGGAGTTTCTTTAGGCCCAGGTCTGACTCCTTAAAAACAAACTTGACTACTGAGTTAACTTATCCGTTCAAGCTCGTTAAGAATATGTGAATGGGAATCCACATTGGTGGTAGGTTATCTCTTTCTTGGACCTTGCAGAATAATATGAGAAAAGATCACTCTCTTTTCTACCGAATTGAGAAGAGTATTCTCATGCATAGGTTTATCACTTTTCTAGACCCGAGGGACTAAATTTACGAAAAAGGAACTCCCGATATGAGCTTAGTTTTCTCTTTTTTGTGCTCTGGACCTAAACATGAAAAAGATTCTTAGTGTACTTTATGTCTTTGTCATGCTCGTTAAACATTAAAGAACAAAGCATTGAGTTTATTGTTGTAAGCCCCATTTCTCATACTCAAATGGATCTTTCTGAGTGATCTTACTTTCCTTCACACTCGTAAAACTCAAGCTATATGTTGTTTTCGAAGGAGCATTGGGTAGGTGGTAATTTAACCTTTTTCGGACCTCCCTGACTAAGTACGAAAAAGGTTCACCTTTTATTCTACGGAAGTTAAGAGAGTTCTTCTATGGTATGTTTTTTACTTTTTCGGCCTCAGGAGACTAAATTGGATGAAAAAGAACCCCCCTGGAGTCTTCTTTGGAGTTTTCAGACTCTCTAAATGTGAAAACACCGACTGAGCATGTATTAGTTTGGGCTTATTAAATCCACGAATCAATGACACTACCAAGCATTATTTTCTCTTCTCTTCAAGCTTGTTAAAAAATGAAGAGAGATCCGAGTTGACTTTCCTAGACTCGTTAAAATTTAACAGGGAAGGTAAGGAATAATTTTTCTCTTGTTTTTAGTTAGTGGCAGCATGTCATCCTTGAACATAGTACTCTCTGTTTTTTCTGATACCCATGTCTTAGTGTTCACTTTCAGTTCAGCTATTAGTTCGAGTTTACTACTTCTCCTCTTGTCCGTTATACCTGGGGAATCTGATCATGTATCCTACATGACAGATAAGTTTAGTTGTTCTATCTATAAAGTTAAAAGCTGCCTTGGGTCATCTTTGTGTCATGCTCACTGTTCAAGGACTCAACTCAATGTCTGATCTCTATCTTGATCCCATCATTGTCATATTTGTTATCATTTGTGTCTACCTTCTTTCACCCAGTTCCTAGTCATTCTTGTGATCCGTTGGAGGATCTACTGCCTTCCATATCACAGCATGGTTCCACATCAGTACTTCCTGACAACGAAGACCTAGAGTTTTGATGAACGTACCTCAGGATTCACTTTCATAATTAGTGAACTCCTTTGCTTCAATTGTTGATTATCACCTATTGATTGACAAACTGTTGAATCCACTCCATGTTCGAGTTCAACCTACATTTATTCACATGGCTTGGATTGTATTGGTTCTTTGGGATTGTTTATGAAGACCTCAGTTCCTCATTTATGGACTAAGTTGCGCTAGATTATGTTCCACTTATGTACACAGCTTCCAGATCTTTGAACACTCATCATTATTGTATATTGTGGCTTTGATCCACCTTTTCAATATACGTGGTCTTGTACCCATATCATATGATGTACTCAAATATTGTAGAGGAGTTAGTGTTCCAGTATATTGAACATAGCATCCTCAAATATGACTTTGTATATGACATTATTATGTATTTGTTTCAGGTACTACCTCTTCTCCATTGGGTTTCTGAGTTCTCCAAAGATAAATATTATAATGTATTTTGGCCATCGCTTCCCTCTGACCTCACACATTATGGGGAATCTGTTATCAACCCAAATGGAACTTCTTCATCTGAGTGCTGACATTTCATATGTTGGCACACAAGAGGACATTTATGGATTGAAGGTTGCCTAAAACACTATAGATGGGCATGTTATGAAATACATTCACTATCCATCCATCTTTCCATTTTTACCTTTTCATATGTCAATTGATGTACATGAATTTTCCTATAAGCAACCCGTGTACATACGCGACTTTTCCTACAGCATATCGTGTACTGTACGCGAGTATTGTCATTGCAACCCGCGTACAGATCTATACGCAGGTTTCCCTTATAGCAACTCACGTGTTATATGTGGGTTTCCAGTATCAATACTCACGTACGCCTTCCTTTGACATTAAAAATAATAAATCACAATTAATGGAGATGTGTTAAGCCCTAATCAATAACTATCTTAACTGTCTCAACCTCCTCAACCTTCGAAACTACTCTATTTCATTGAGTATAAATAGAGGCCTTGGGAAGGGCATTAAATGAGATACTGGGAGAGCAAAGTTGCGCTGGTTGTATCTATTCAGAAGTCTTTGGAGCAGCAAAACTCAGAATCCTTTGGTTGCAGAGGAGTCCTTGTTTCAGGTGTTGGGTTGTAACCTTATCTCATTCACTATTGTTAATAAAGAGAATCCTTATTCCAAATGTGTGTTGAATATCTTTCATGTATCATGGTTTGATGAATATTTATGATTAAGCACTCTATCTATTGTTTATCTAACTTGTCATATATACATGTATAAGTTTGCACTTGGAGGATTTTCTCTTTGCAGGTGAAGGAAGTGCATCCCTGAAAGCTTTGGAAGAGAATCAGAGCGGGAGAAGACAAAGCTTGGATCAACCGTCGTTAATTGGGTGAGCACATTCTATCTTCCTACTTCCTTTTTGTACTTTAAAGCTGATTGTCTGCAAGTTTTAATAGTACGTTGGTAACCCCAAACCTTCGGTTATAAGGTGTTTATTCCTAAACAACAAACATGCTTGAGTTTTACATCTCCCTTCTGCAACTTGTTCTTTATCATTCTCATTTTGTACATCCGCAACTTCATCGTACATCTGCAACTTCATTGTACATCCATAACTTGATCATACATCTGTAACTTCATCGTACATCTATAACTTCATCATTTCTTCTCTTGTAGGTGTTTTCATACAATCCTTCCTACAAGTCAAATGCAGTTGTATGATTAGAAACATTTTATAACGTATTCATAATGACAAGTTCTTATGCATAAATATAAGTGTTATATTATTATACAACTATTTCATCTAACACAACATTCATCCATATCCCGTATACATATGTTAACTTTCTAGATTCCTTCCATCTCTACCAAGACATTCTGTCAACAAAGAGAATTTATTCTAGATAAGTAGCAATGGAATGTTGTACAACACCATAAACCACTTTCCCATCATATGCATATTAGCATTAAACTATTCATAAATGAAAAAAACTCTAACATGCATAATACACTTCATAAATATAGGAACAAATCTATGTACATAACTGAACAACTAGATATATAGGAAATGACAATTCAAATACTTATCTTTATTTGTTTGGTAGACTCCATCTTGATCTTTGTCTTCTTGAATTACTGGAGTCTCTTCCAATGTGTTCAACTTCATTTGTTGATTCTGAGGACCTCTAATCCTAAGAATCATGTCAATATTCTTGAACATTGATATCTAGCATAGTCACTCCCTCTAAGGTGGGGCACCATCCTACTGAGTATATAGTTGTCATTGATGTCAAAGGTGTTCACGAATGACAAAGGAATAACCTATGGATATGATGGTGGGACAAACTCAGTGAAAGACTAAGGTAGTCATGGAATGGCATGCCACAGTTGAGAATGTGGCATGATACATATGATGACATGGAATATGATGATGTCCTAATGATGATGTCACTTAGTGAAATACTAAGGTAGTGATGGCATGGCATGGCATAGTTGAGGATGTGGAATGATCAATATGATGACATGGAATATGATGGTGTCCTAATGATGATGTCATAAAAGTTCATTTATAACAAATGCAATGCATAATATGGACATGGATGATAAGACAACATGAATGACTGATATAGACTTCCAAGACAGTGTCGACAGTATGATGTAAACAATGGTTAATGAAACAAAGAATAGAGGTCGAGTGGAAGTAAAGATGCAATATGAATGAAAAAGATGGTTAGGCAAATGAAGAGTGGAACTACATAAGATGAAATGAATAGGAGATATAGTATATGTAACAATCAAAGAACAAAGAAACTATATCTGTGAGAGTGTTTATAAATTCCTTATAATCAGCAACTTAATGAAATTCTCTATGTATATAAATCTTCAAAACTATTAGAAACAATCGCATAGGATTTTTGCAAAGAAATCATACAGATCCACAATTCCTTATAATCAGAAACTTAATGAAATTCTCTGTGTATATAAATCTTCAAAACTGTTAGAAACAATCGCATAGGATTTTCGCAAAGAGATCATACAGATCCATAAAGTCATGTTGAGATCTGCATTCGATCTAAAATAGACAGTCAAGAAGCATACCCCATGAGATCCAATGATTTAGGATCAGTTTGGAAACAATCAAGATCAAACGGATTATATTATTCCCACACTAGATCCAGCGGTTAAATATTAATTCCGATAGTTAGGCAGAAAATCCAAAGTTCTGCAAAAGATCAATATCGGACAGCTAAGATTAGTTCTGCTAAAAAGAGATCGACGGTGCAAAATAAAAATATGGAAAGGGGATTGTGGAAATAACATTTAAAGCTTCTATGAACCCACAATCCAAAATATCTAAGGTCGAGAAAGACTCTGCAAAAGATCGACGATATAAAAGAAAAATAGCGGAAAGAAGCTTCCGGAAAGGAGCTTGCGAAAAAGAGCTTACGAAAAGGAGCTTGCGAAAAGAAGCTTGCGGAAATGAGCTTACGGAAAGAAGCTCATGGAAAGGAGATTGCAGAAAGAAGATTTTGGAAAGGAGCTTGAAAAAAGAATCTTGCATAAAGGAGCTTGCAAAAAGTTGATATACGATTTAATGAAACGTTACATTTCCGCAATCTGCATATTATCTTAGATCAACGGTCGCGGAAGAGACCACAGGAGATCAATGATGCAGAATTATTGGTGTAGAAAGACAACTACAAAAATCATGAAAAGACATTTTGGAAAAGTCACAAACCCACATTCCACAATCCACATCTTACATCAAATCAACAGTCAGGAAAACACCCGACGAAGATCAACGGTGGGGAATTGTTTATAAGGAAACCGTGGTGCGAAAATACGATTTCGTGGGGGAAATATATGTTCTAGATAGACGAACCAGAGAGACTCAAAATTAGATCAACAACCTAGATTTATTCTGGAGAAGGAGATTGCGGAAGCACTAGAAAACATTAAGCTGAGCTGCGGAAATGAATTCTGAGGTGCATCCATAAATAGTAAAGAAGAATGTCCAACATGAAACTCATATATGGAAGGTGAGGCCCGTGTTTTGTGAGAGAAACATGTACAAATGAGCCTATAATAAGGATATCCTGTAGAGAGCGCATGGAGGAGGAAAATAAGTCCACAGGCGTGAGAAAAAAAGAAGCCCAAAGGTCTGAAGATAGAGTATCCCCGCTGATAGAGGAGAGGAAGTATACAAGCATTGGTTTGAGGAATCCTACGATTAGAGAAGAAGGGAGCTCATAAATTAGAAGTGATCAATAATTTTTTAATTAATTATTTAATTAAAAATAATTAATCATAGATTGTTGAAAAGGCATGACTATCAGATTTGAAAGGGCATGATTGTGAAAGGGTATGTTTCCAAAATAAAGAGATGTGTTCGTAGGAAACATGAAGGTACTTATACACTGAGGTATGCGTGAGAGAAGTGTCTGGGATTACACATCAGAATATTAGAAGTAGATACCAATGGGTGTGATAGAGAATTGAGGGAAAATAAAACTAGCATATTACAAAAAACATATTAGGGTGGCAGGGTGGTGCTAGGGTAGGAAACATGCCTGCAGGGGGTTGTTTCCTCCTTCTAGCAGAAGCTGGTAAATCGGTTGTAGGAGCATCTTGTTAGTCGTAGATGACAAAATAGGGTGTCATAGTATCCTTTCAGTAGAAGCTCATAAACTAGGGGGTTGTAGCCTCCTTCTAGTGGTAGCTGGTAAATAGGGTGTCGTAGCATCCTTTCAGTAGCAGTTGATAAACCAGGGGGTCGTAGCCTCCTTCCACTGATAGTTAGTAAATAGGTTGTCGTAGAATCCTTTCAATAGTAGTTGATAAACTAGGGGGTCGTATCCTCCTTCCAGTAGTTGCTTGTAAATAGGGTGTAACACCATCCTTGTCTGTAGCAGCAAGAAAAACTATTTGTAAATAACAATTTTGCAATAATAGGACATATTGGTGGTTTACCCTATTGGGATCCCATGTTAAAATTGTGTTCTATGTATTTTTGTTGTTATGTGTTTTTAAATTATAGATTTAAAAAATGGTTAAAATAGTAAAAAGATAACAATACTGATTCACCCACCACTCCCAGTATTGACCAATAAATCAACAATTGGTATCAGAGTGGGTTCCTTCACTATAGTTTAACCACTAGAAGAAAGATCCCATTAAAACCACTATGGATGAATAAGAAGAGATTTACATAGTAAATGGATCTCCAATACTTAGAAAAGAAAAATACATATTTTGGAGTACAAGAATGAAAATTTATCTGAAGGCATTGGGACATGATGTATGGAATTCAATGATCATTGATTACTTCCCACCAAAGAGGATAAGTACTCCATCTCAAAAGAAATCTTAGAAAAGTAACGCAATGGTAATGGATTCAATCCTTGATGGATTACCTGATGATGTCAAAGAAAAGATAGGTGAATTTAACTCTGCAAAGGAACTTTGGGAAAAGATAAAATACCTCTACTCAGTTGAGCAAAGAGCAGAAGGAAGACTTGTTATTCTCGAGGATATTAGTGAAGATGAAGAAAATTTATTTATAGGGACAACAAACTCAAATGAGGAATCAGAAGTGGACATAGAATCCAAATACATGGCTGTTGTAGATGAAATTGAAAAATGTATGAAAAAGAACAAAGTCTTGAAATAAAAATTGTCAAAATATCAAGAAGAGAAGAAGTCAAAAGAAGAGGAAGTCAAAACCCTCCAATAAGAGCTACAAAATTCAAGACAACAAGTGTTGGCTAGTATGGAAGAGGTCAAGAGCTTAAAAAAAGAAGTTGTTAAATTCAAGGAAGAATTAAAGAAGCTAAATGATCAGCTGACTCTTAGTGAGAAGTTGAAGGAAATTACTGATGCTCTTAATAAAGTCCTCAACTTACTAATATCCCCCGGGGATAAAAAAGGTCTTGGATATAATCATAAAGGATCAAGCTCCATCATTCATGAAAATGTTGAAAATGTTAAATGTCAACATGAAGCCTCCAAAGATACACCCAGGAACCAGAAGAATCACAAGGAAATGAAGTCCAGTTATCATAATTCTGCTCATCCTCCCAAGATGAAAAATTTCAGAAGACATGCAAAAGAAAAGAGTCATTACAAGCAGAAAAACCAGAGATTCTCCAAACATACATTCTATGGATATTGTCATTGTTGTCACAAGTTTAGTCACAAGGATTATGATTGTAGAATCAAAGAAGAAGATGAAGGAATGATAAGGAAAGAAGATACCGACATCTCTAATGGAAAAAGACTTATTTGTTTCATATTTCACAGTATTGAACATTTTTTCTCTAAATGCACCTACACTAAACAAGATGAGAACGAAGATAAGGAAACTTCGAAGTTCAAAAAGGGTAAACCAGGAAACAAGTAAAAACCCTATGGGAAAAACAAAATTGTTTACACCATGGAAGACAGTGAAGATTCAGATGGAAGTGAAGTTGAAGAAACTAAAGTTTTATTTATGGGCCTAGACACTCATGCCTCAAATAGTGACTCAGATGTAGAAGGAGGAGTAGACCTAAGAGATGAATGTGTTAGCGCCCTTGAAGAACTTGAGAAATGTAGGAAAAAAAAATAGGTAGTCAAATCTCATCATCAGTCAGTTGGAAGCTCACCTTCTAGATTTCAAAAAGGTTAAGGAGGACCTAAACCTATAGCTCAAAAGAAGAATATAGGAATCTAAAAATCTTGCAGAAGAAATCATGCAATTCAAGAGAAATCTTGATGAAGTATCTATCAAATCAAAGTTTGAGAGTAGCTCAGGGATTCTAGATGACATTCTGAGTAGCCAAAGACCATCAAGTGATAGGTCTGTTGAATTATTATAACTTCAAAGAATATTCTAAATATATGTTATTGGTCCCCCAATGTTTCTATTGGGAGAATCACTTGTATTTTCTTGTACCTCGATGCTTCCTATTGGGAGAATTACTAAGATTCATGAGGAAGTCCCCTCCATTGTAAGTCGGGTCATTAGTACCCTCCGGAATAAATTATTATATTAATTTAACCTAGTTATGGTTACTTGAGCCTACATGATAGGGTTAAATGTCAAGTGAACGAAAGAATATAAATAGAGGTGAGGTGCTTCTCATTTGAACACACACTCGCTTGTGTAGTGTAGAAGAGATAGAGAGAAAGATTTGTAGCTGGAGAAGGAGGAGGATCATCCTTTTGGGTTTTACCTTTTATCTTTTGGGGCATCTATATTAAGGAAGCTTTTGTTGGGTTTTCCCAAGATAAATCTATGTTGTTCTTGTGATACGATTTCCTTCAGTGATCTTGTATATATGCTTTTGTTATGAAATTGAAATTAAATGCTGATAATATAGCTTAGAATATGGAATTTTAACATGGTATCATATCTAACCTGAATAGGACATATTTCACAAGAGAAAAATCCCCCTCTCTCTCTCTCTTTCCCCGATAAGAAATTAGGGTTTTGGGAACATTTTGAATTTTGGAAAACTGATTGCATGGAAAGTTGCACCCTCCCAGATCGCATCTATTGAGCCTGGAATCAATATTTTTGGGTGAGTGAGTCTCTGGGAAATTCAAACCCTAGTTTGATAGCTGCACCAGAAAACTATTGGAAGCTGCAGTGTTGAATCTCGCAAGTCATATTTGGAAGGTGAATACTTGATATCTCCAGAAACCAAGCACACTAGTCAAATCACCTCAGTCAAGTGCATCTCTTAGTAAGTTCAGTTTCTCATTCCGTAGAATTTTAAGTTTTTTGTGACTTTTTGACAAGATGGCCCCAAGCACTAAGCTTGAGGACAAACTAGAAGGAATAGAGAATTTTTGAGCATGGAAATATAGGATTGGCCTCATTCTCCAAGAGAATGATCTTGATAAGTATATCAAAAATGAAGTCACGGAACCTGAAGAAGCTAAAGCTAAGGAGAAGCACAAGAAATATATGATTAGGGAACAAAGGATTATTGCAGACTCTATCAAGGATCACTTGATCCCTCAAGTGTCATCCAAGAAGACTCTGAAATAAATGTATGATTCCTTATCAAGAATGTATGAAGGAAGAAACATCAACAAAAAGATGAATCTCAGAGCTCAACTAAAGAACACTAAGATGAGTCGTGGAGAATCCATCAAGGAGCATTTTACAAGAGTCTCCC
>LPNX010235064.1:7482-22952 GCA_001517045.1 Pseudotsuga menziesii | reverse complement strand
TAAACTCAAGGGACATTCAGAAACAACCCTTCTTCATGAGTCCACTGGCCCTAGTGAACTATGGAATTGAAGGATTTCCCACATCAATTAAAAGGCACTACCTAATGTGAACAAAGTAGTGACGGTACTACCAGACTTGAAGATCAAACATGAAGGCATTTTCAAGGGATGTGTGAAAGGGAAGAATATCAAGAATCCATTTCCGAAGTGTGAAACAAAAACAAAAGGTACGTTGGAATTGATTCATTCAGATGTGTGTGGTCCAATTTCCTCCACATATTTAAGTGGATTCGAATATTATATTATATTTATTGATGACTATTCAAGAAAGACTTGGAAATACCTCTTGAAAGAAAAGAGTGAAGTGCTTGAAAAATTCAAGGAATTCAAAGCCTTGATAGAGAATCTTTCAAACAAGAGAATCAAGACACTCCGATCAGACAATGGTGGAGAGTATACTTCAAAAGAGTTTGAAAGCTTTTCTAAAGATGCCAGAATCAAGAGGGAACTAACCACTCCCTACAATCCTCAACGGAATGGTGTTGTGGAAAGAAAGAACAGAACCATCATGGAGGTAGTGAAGACAATGATATATGATCAATATCTTCCAATGCATCTATGGGCAGAAGCAGCAAGCACTGTTGTCTACATACAGAATAGAATGATCTATTACTATATGTGGATGATCTATTTTTGACAGGGAATGAGAAACAGATTGTAGAATGAAAGAAGAAGCTCGCTGAAGAATTTGAGATGAAAGACCTTGGTCTAATGCATTATTTCCTAGGTCTAGAAGTATGGAAGAACTCAAAAGGAATATTTATTAATCAAGGAAAGTATGTAGTATAAATTCTAAAAAGATTTGATATGTTGGAATGTAAAGACATGACTACACCCATGGATTCCAACCTAAAGTTGTTACCTGATGACTCATCAGAGCTAGTGGATGTGACTCAATACAGACAGATTATTGGGTCATTGATGTATCTAACCACAACCATACCATACATTTGTTTTGCTGTGAACACCTTGATTCAGTATCTAGTTCAACCTAGACGGGTTCACCTGATAGCTTCAAAACATGTGATGAGATATCTGAAAGGGACTATAGACTTTGGTCTATACTATGATGGAAACCATGTTTACAAATTGTATCTCTATACAGATGTATATTGGGCTGGAAGTGTCTCAGATAGGAAAAGCACATCAGGTGGATTCTTTTTCTGGGGTCTACTATGATCTCATGGTTTATCAAGAAAGAATCCAATATTGCCCTTAGCACAGTGGAAGCAGAATACATAGCAGCTTGATCTGCTCATTGTGAATCCATATGGTTTCAGAAGTTGATGTCAGGTCTATTTGACCTGGAGATGGATACTACTGAGATTTTATGTGATAACCAAATTTGTATAAAGATGTCGGAGAACCCAATGTTCCATGATAGATTGAAGCACATACAAATCAGGTATTTCTACATTCGAGATATGATACAGAAAGGAGCCATAAAGCTCCAGTATGTGAGTACCGATGAGCAAGTTGTTGATGTGTTGATGAAGCCTCTTTATCGGGTAAATTTTAAACACTTTTGAGACAAGCTTGGTGTTTTTTGGAAAGACATTCCTCGAAAGGGGGAGCAGTGATGTTGCAATGGGATTGTCTCATCCCTGGAAATTTGTACTAAAGTGATCCGGTGACTTTGGTCCTCGAGAATGAAGCAGGAATTTATCATCCTGAGACATTTGTCTAGAATATATTCGGTGGCTTCGGTCCCCATGAATGTGGTGGGATTTCATCATCCCTGAAATTTTGTTCAGAATGTATCCGAAGGCTTCGGTCCTTGTGAATGTGGTGGGATTGCATCATCCCTAAAAAAATTTCAGAATGTATCCGGAGGCTTCGGTCCCTATGAATGTGGTGGGATTGCATCATCCTTGAACTTTTGTTCAGAATGTATCTAGAGGATTCAGTCCCTGTGAATATGGTTGGATTGCATCATCCCTGAAATTTTGTTCAGAATGTATCTGGAGGCTTCGGTCCCCTTGAATGTAATGGGATTACATCGTCCCTGAACTTTTGTTCAGAATGTATCTAGAGACTTCGGTCCCCGTGAATGTGGTAGGATTGCATCATCCTTGGACTTAGTCCTAAAGTAATAGGGAGTGATTATCTCGTAATTGTATCCGGCATCTTTAACTGTCGAGAATGAGGTAGGATTGTATCATCCCTAGACTTAAGTCCAAAAGTGATCTGAAGACATTCGTCTTCATGTTGTGGATTACAGGTTGTTGATGATGATGTTGTTGTTGATCAAAAGATCAAAGTATGATGATGATGTTACTAATCAAAAGATCAGAGTGTGATGATGATGTTACTGATCGAAAGATCAGAGTATGATGATGATCATTGTTTTTTATCGAAAGATCCAAGTATGGTGATGATGATGATGATGTTGATCGAAAGTTCAAAGTATGATGATGCTGATTGAATGATCAGAGTATGATGATGATCTAAAGTTCAGAGTATGATGATGATGATGTTGATCGAAAGTTCAAAGTATGATGATGCTGATTGAATGATCAGAGTATGATGATGATCTAAAGTTCAGAGTATGATGATGATGATGACGCTGACCGAAATTTCAGAATATGTTGACAATGATGTTGCTGATTGAAAGGTCAAAGTACTATTAATGATGATGATGTCGATCGAGCGTTCAAAGTGTTGCTACTACTGAAGATTGAGGATGAAGACTATATGTTGAATATGATAAAAATATTTCGATGATCTATAGATGTATCACCCTAATGATGTTGATGATTCCCTCTCTCTCCTATTGTTCTTGTTATTGTTGTTTTTGTTGTTGTAGAATACCCTTCTCGTTAAGGGGGAGTGTTGAATTATTATAACCTTGAAGAATATTTATTGATCCCCAATATTTCTATTGGGAGAATCACTTGTATTTTCTTGTACCTCGATTATTCCTATCAGGATAATTACTAAGAGTCATGAGGAAGTCCCCTCCATTATAAGTCGGGTCATTAGTACCCTCCAGAATATATTATTATATTAAGTTAACCCAATTATGGTTACTCGAGCCTACAAGTTTACTCGAGTGTACATGACAGGGTTAAATGTCAAGTGAATGAAAGAATATAAATAGAGGTGAGGTGCTTCTCATTTGAACACACACTCACTTGTGTAGCACATAAGAGAGAGAGAGAGAAAGAGTTGTAGCTGGAGAAGGAGGAGGATCAATCTTTCAGGTTTTACCTTTTATCTTTTTGGGCATCTATATTGAGGAAGCTCTTACTGGGTTTTTCCCATTAGGGTTTTCCTGAGATAAATCTGTGTTGTTCTTGTGATATTGTTTCTTTGAGTGATTCTGCCTATATGCCTTTGTTATGAAATTGAAATTAAATGCTGATAATCTAGCTTATCATATGGAATTTTAACAAGGTCTGGTTTGGGGTTCATTAAAGAAAAGAAGCCATAGAGTTTTCCTGTCACCAGTCAAGAAGGAAGTAAGAAAAGCTATGCTGAAGTACTAAAGACTCCAGCTAAAAAGGAAGGAAGCGAGAAAGAAGGCTTAATTTCTCAAGGTAAAAATAAAAAAAATATAACACCCAAGAGTCCAAATAGATATCTACAGATCTTTTAGGTCACTACTATTCTTGTAATAATTTTGGCCATAAAGCCTTAAATTGCAGAACTGAAAGAAAGGTTTCTAAATACAAGAAGAAGCCATCAAGTAATAGATCGAAAGGAAATAAGAATATTTTTACACTACTCCAAAAATATGACATAGAATGTTATAATTTTAATAACCATGGACATATGGCAAGAGATTGTAAACTAAAGAATCCTACAAGGAATACTGTTGCAAACAAATCTCAGAACATCAAACAAAAGTTGTGGAGAAGAAAGAAAGACTCCAAAGATGTAGAAGAAATAACGATTTCAAACATCAGTGAGGTATCCAAAGATAACGATGAGCATAATAGAGGCATAAATAAGGATGACATCATTTATGAGTAAAATCAAGATGGAGATATAAAAGAATAGATGATGAAGGTGGTGAAGAAGGATGTAGTGATGACTATGGGATCCTTTTCTAAAAAGTCTCTTGTGATTTAAAGAAAACCCTATAAATAACATTAGAAGGGATCTTATACTCAGGGGGAGTTAAAGTCAGAAAATTACAATTGGTATCTAAGAAAAAACTCAATTGGTGTCTAATGTTGAAGTACATTGAAAGCTATCTTCGTCAAATATGATGGGAGATCAAGGTTGGTTTATGGATGACATAAGAGAAAGTATGAAGTAACGTGAGAACAAAAAAATGTGAGATTCATGAATACCATGATGTCTGCAATCAAATAGAAGATAAATATGATTATGTTCACTTAGTATTTGAAGTCATGACACATAAAAATTATTGACAGTAGAAGAAAACTCAAGTATAAAAAATAAAAAATTCAATTTATTGATAATGTAGCATGATGAGTTCAGCGTTGAGAAAGGAAAAGGTTGAGGTTATCAGTCTTTGTGTCTAAGATAGTGAGACCAAAGAAACTATGTAACAAGCTGAAGTAATCTCTGTGTTGAGGGTCTGAATTTATGGGTCTCTAGACAATTGATAATATAGATTTAAAATCCAAAAAGATTCCAGCAATATATGCTAGGTTTTTATATGAAGTCCTAAATGCACAGGGTTAAGGAATTCTGGTAAAAGAGGAAGTCGGTTAACTTATAGGCAGAATAGACCATTAGATATGGAAGCAAGAACAAAGTTTAAAAACAAACATGTATACTAGACAGAAAATGGAAGAGTGTGAAAAAAAATGTTGAGTGTAAATTCTGTCACAAAATATTGACAAAGGAGAGAAAGCACAGTGATAGGGGGAGTCCATGGATCTATCAGTTAAGCTATCATCCAAGAACCTGTTGCAAGAAAGGAAGTGTTAAGATTAATGATAATACCTTTATTAAATAAAACAGTTCATTTAACAAAGGGGAGATGTGATGATAGGGGGATTCATCAGAAAATAGAAAGACGGGAAATCCTATTTCAAAATAGGTACAACATTGGCATAACAGGTTATCCTTTTTCATTGTTGTCAAAGGGGTAGAATTTTTACAGGTTTCCATCAATGCCATATGGGGATATTGTTGAGTATATAGTTTTCATTGATGTCAAAGGTGTTCACGAATGACAAAGGAATAACCAGTGGATATGAAGGCAGGACAAAATCAGAGAAATACTAAGGTAGTGATGGAATGGCATGGCATAGTTGAGGATGTGGCATGACACATATGATGACATGGAATATGATGGTGTCCTAATGATGATGTCACTCAGTGAAATACTAAGGTAGTGATGGCACGTCATGGCATAGTTGAGGATGTGGCATGACACATATGATGACATGAAATATGATGGTGTCATAAAAGTTCATTTATAACAAATGCAATGGATAATATGGACATGGATGATAAGACAACATGAATGACTGATCTAAAGAATTCCAAGACAATGTCGACAGTATGATGTAAATAATGGTCAATGAAAAAAACAATAGAGGTCGAGTGGAAGTAAAATTCCAGTATGAATGACAAAGTTGGTTAGACAAATGAAGAGTGGAAATGCAGAAGAGTGAAATGAACGGGAGATAGAATTTATGTAACAATCGAAGAACAAAGAAACTACATTTGCGAGAGAGTTTATAAATTCCTTCTAATCAATAGCTTTATGAAATTCTCTATGTATATAAATCTTCAAAAGTGTTAGAAATAGTCATAGAGTATTTTCACAAAGAAATCGTGCAGATCTTCAAAGTCATGGTGAGATCTGCATTCAATCTAAAATCGATGGTCAAAAAGCATCCCACACGAGATCTGACGATTAAGGATCAGTTCCGCAACAATCAAGATTGGTCAGCTTATATTAGTCCCGCACTAGATCTGATGGTTAGGGATTAATTCTGACAATGAGGTAGAAAATCCAAAGTTCCGCAAAAGATCAATATCGGACGGCTGAGATTAGTTCCACTAAAAAGAGATCTATAGTGTGAAAGAAAAATGTGGAAAGGGAATTGTAGAAATAACGTCTAAAGGTTCTATGAACCCACAATACAGAAGATAAAATATCGGGAAAGACTCCACAAAATATTGATGGTGTGGAAGAAAAATTGTAGAAAGAAGCTTGCGGAAAGGAGCTTGCGGAAAGAAGCTTGCGGAAAGTAGCTCGCAGAAAGAAGCTTGTGGAAAGGAGCTTGTAGAGAGAATATTACGGAAAGGATATTGCAGAAAGGATATTGCGGAAAGAAGCTTGCAGAAAGGATATTGCGAAAAGGAGCTTGTGGAAATTTGAGATACGATTTAATTAAATGTTACATTTTCACATCCCACATCCCATATCCTGCAATCCACATCTTATCTCAGATCAACGATCATGGAAGAGCCCACAGGAGATCAACAATGTGGAAGGATTGGTGCAGAAAGACAACTACATAAATTGTGAAAATACATTACAGGAAATTTGAGGTCTAAAATGGGCCTCCTAAGGAAAATAATAAAATAATAGTTATTAATTTTGGAGGAAGAATGAAAAAAACTACTTTTGTATTCATATTTTTGACATATCTCCCTGTTTTTTTACTCAAATTCTGAGCGAGAGAGCTCGTTATATGCGAAATTTAATTTTGCATCCAATGAGTATACACACTGCATACTTTTGACGGACCCTGCTACCCCAAAAACAAGAAATACCTTAAAACATGTGATGATGATGTCATCATCACATGTTTTCAGGTATTTCTTGTTTTTGGGGTAGCAAGGTCCATCAAAAGTATGTAGTGTGGGTACTTGTTGGATGCAGAATTAAATTTCGCATCCAATGAGCTCTCCCACTTGAAATTTGAGTAAAAACACAGGGAGATATGTCAAAAATATGAACAAAAAAATAGTTTTCTTTTATGAAAAATATGCCAATTCAACCATTATGGTTGACTCATTTTATTGAAATTCTATTGGTTATTGAATTCCAACTCACAAAATTTATTGTTGGCACATTTTCTTATGAGGCCCATTTTAGACCCCAAATTTCCTCTAATGCATTTTGGAAAATTCACAAACCCGCATTCTACAATCTACATCTTACCTCAGATCAACGGTTAGAAAAATTCCCGACAAAGATCAATGGTGGGAAATCGTTGATGAGGAAACTATGGTATGGAAATATGATTTCGAGGGGGAAATCTATGTGCTAGATCAACAAACCGAAGACACTCAAAATTATATCAATGACTTGGATTGATTCTGGAGAACGAGATTGCGGAAGCACCAAAAAATGTTAAGCCAAGATGTGGAAATGAATTCTGAGGTGCATCCATAAATGGTAAAGAAGAATGTCCAACATGAAACTCATATATGGAAGGTGAATCCCGTGTTTTGTGAGAGAAACGTGTACAAATGAACCTGCGATGAGGATAGCCCATAGAGAGCTAGTAGAGGAGGAAAAGAAGCCCATAGGCATGAGAAAAAGAGAATCCCAAAGGTCTGAATATAGAGTATTCCCGCTGATAAAGGAGAGGAATTCCACAGGAATTGGTTTGACAAATCCCTCAATCAGAGAAGAAGAGAGCTCATAGATCATAAGTGATCAAGAAGTTTTTAATTAATTATTTAATTAAAAATCGTTAATCAGATATTTATGAAAAGGTGTGACTATAAGATTTGAAAGGGTATGATTGTGAAAGGGTATGTTTCCATAATAAAGCGATGCATTTGTAGGAAACATGAAGGTACTTATACACTGAGGTATGAGTGAGAGAAGTGTCTAGGCATCCACATCATAAAATTAGAAACGAAGACCAGTTGGTGTGACAAAGAATTGAGGGAAAAGAAATCTAGCATATTACAGAAAACATATTAGGGTGGAAGGGTGGTGCTAGGATAGGCAACATGACTATAGGGGGTTGTTGCGTCCTTCCAACATATGCCAGTAAATGGGGTGTAGGATCATCCTATCAGTCATAGCTGACAAAACAAGGTTTTGTAGCATCCTTTCACTAGCAGGTGATAAACCAGGGGGTCGTAACCTCCTTCCAGTGGTAGCAGGTAAATAGGGTATCGTAGCATATTTCCAGTAGCAGTTGATAAACCAAGGGGTCATAGCCTCCTTCCAATGGTATTTGGTAAATAGGGTGTTGTAGATTCCTTTTAGTTGTACCTGATAAAATGGGGGTCATAGCCTCCTTCCAGTAGTTGCTGCTAAATAGGCCCGTAGTACCATCCTTGTCTATAGCAACCGAAAAAACTATTTGTAAATAACAATTTTGCAGTAAAAGGACGTATCGGTGGTTTACCCTATTGGGCTTCCACCTTAAAATTGTGTTCGATGTATTCTTGTTGTTATGTGTTTTTAAATGATATATTTAAAAAGTGGTTAAAATAGTAAAAAGATAACAGTATTGATTCACCCCCCCCGCCCCTTCTGAGTATTGACCAAATAAACCAACACATCCTCCCTCTGTATCATGTACTCTTTGCATTAGGACACTGGAGTGATAGGTAGCCTCATTTGCTACTAATTTTCTTTATACCCATCTATGTCACCTATCAAGGTCACTTGGTATCAAGATCCTTCATCTCAAACTTTGTTTCAAGTGTTCTCTTGCACCCATCTATGAGCTTCTCGTCCTTTGTAGGATTCTATCTTCAACCTTGTATTAAAGGTTGGGATCTCCATCACTCTAGTTGATCCTCAGGCTCCTCATGTAATTGTATGTTCCATCCCATGGGTTCCTACTAAGATTGTACAAATCATAGGTGGTTCTCTGTAAAGAGTTTCAAACCCTGTAGGTTGCTTGATCTGTTCTTCTACTTTGATTACACCAACTATCTAGTGTAATATCCACCACTGAAGAGGTGTGTGTATCCTCTAGAGAAGTGTCTGGCCATAATCAACTCTTTATTTCTGATAGAAACCATGAACCTTGCTTTGTATCTTTTGATAATTTGATATGTTATATACTTGATCTTGTATATCTACTTGGAATACTTTACAAAACATCCCTTCTTGTCTCGAACTCATCTCCAAACATCATTTTGTATGATCGAATGGTGCTTCTTGATCATATCATCCGTCCATTCTTCCTTCTTAGGACATTCTTTCACAAAGTGTCCATTTTCATCACAACTGAACATTTGAGTTGTGAGATGTCCTTTTTCTAAAGTCCTTTTATTCCTTGTGGGAATGTTCTTTCTTCTTCTTGGCATGAGTAGTTAGTATTCGTCCATCTCTTCTTCTTTTTCCATCAATCAATATTCTTCTTACGTGCATTCCTCCATAGGTAATTTTCCTTATAGAACAACTCCCTTGACTGATTTGGAAGACCATTCAAAGTTGTAATCTATGTGTCTTCTTCTTCGACATTGTCTCCAATGGCCTTTGATTTCTACTTGAGCTAAGATCTCCCTGTGAAGTATTATTGAATGTTTTACGACATTTTCACCTTCACATCCTTGAGTTGAATTATCAAGGTCATCTTTGTACAAGTTGTTCATTGCATCGAACATATCCTTGGGAATCTTCAAGGATGATACATGTGATATCTAATGGAGACAAAAATACTCATCTTCTTGTACTTTGTTTTGACTTCATCTCTCTCTAGATCTGTAGCTTCTTCTTTGACATAGTTCTCCATCTCATGCTTCTATGAGAAGCACTCTATACTTCCATGCTTAGAATTTCTCGTATATTTCAATATTTTCCTCAAGCTTGGTACAGTTTGTCATCATGATAAAAATGAGAACCTCAAATGAAAATAGAGAGGATAGAACTTACCAATGATATTTCTTCAACTTGATGCTTGCTTGAAGGCCCTTTTAGAAGACTGCTTCTTGTGGACCTAGGGTTTGATAGAGAAACCCTAATTTTTTAACTTGGGTATCTTTTAGATCTCATTGAATAGAAATATGCACCTCCTTAAGGTGAGATGAGCATCATACTTATTTTCCCAAAACTGTGGACATAACAAACAAATATTTGATGCCCTAGTTTTATTGGCAGCAATGTTAGGTCAAACATTGATATTCCACAAAATGAGAACCTTATTACATAGAAATATTCACCCTCCTAGGGTGATTTTGATGGTTCTCCTTCAACTGATTGGTGGAAGGAAGTGCCCGAAACAGGAAGCCCTAGTTTTTCTCCAATTTTTTCTATAGAATTGATTGATATTGTTTCTACAATAGCTTCAAAGTTTCTACTCCTAAATGCCTGAAACTTCATCTCGCAGTATCCTTTTCTATGTTCTTTCCAACCCCACAGGTTAGAGAAGAATTGGATTCACCAAGTGGGACTTATGTGAAGTTTCCCAAGGTGGCTTATTTCAAGACTGTTCAACATAGTGAACTTATACAAACTTCCACATGTCACTGTTTCACCTTCAGGTTCTGAAACTTTGAACACATAAACTACAGTCCATGCCCTATCTGAAACATCTTGAAAAAAATCATTTGGACCTTCCTATCCCAAAATATATCAATTGTCTATTTAAGGATGAAATATGGGAGAGGATGGAACCTTGAGTTAGAGGAATCATATATCCTAGATTATAGAGAATATGAAGATGGAATTATTATATAAGGCACGGAAATATTTCAAATTTGTCCTATAAAAGTTTCAGCTCTAGATCCTTCAGAAAATTTGAGTTATAGCGAAAATCCCAAGATGACTATATTTTTCCTTCTAGGGTTTTTAAGCATGAAACCCAAATCTCCAGTAGTTGTAGTTGCAGCAGTGTTTCGGCTGCACAAAAACTTATTTCAAGGTGGATCTGATTCCACATTATATTTTTAATGGTTATACAAGATATAAAACATTTAGCATCATAACATCATAACCATAAGAAAAGGATCACAAAAATAAAGACAAGTACAACAACATAAGAGAACACAAAGATTTTCCTCGAGGAAACCACAAGGGAGAAAACCCCACAAAACTTCCTTAGTATATAATTTGACCAAGTACAGTGTAAAACCATAGAAACAATAATAGTTTATCATCTTCCACAGTATACTCTCTCTCTCTCTCTCTCTCTCTCTCTCTCTCTCTCTCTTGCAAAGTGCTTGAGTGTAAGATGTGTCTAAATGAGAGAGGCACCTGAGTGACTCAACTAACCAAATAGGTCATCCAGGTTCTCTAATTAGGGTCGACCTGTCTAGGGAGACTAAAAGTATATTTTATATATTACTTTTGTGGGTACTATTGCCCCGACTTACAATGAAGGGTTTACCTCATGAATTTTACATGACCAATTACATCAAGGATATCTTCGAATGGAGGAATACAATTTATGAAGGAGAATACAACAAAAGTACAATAGAATATCCTTCAAAGTTACAATATTTAAACAATTGTTGGATTTATGGCCGCTTTTTTGTAGACTCGCCTTTTGTGACATGCTGTTGCAGTTTGGTATTAGAGCTTTATTTTTGTATTATGTGCCACCATTTATCAGCTCTCCTTCTACACACTCAACTGTAATTGGATTTTTGAGCTTTCATTTGCCACCATTGATCCTTCATTCATCATATAACACACCATCATGTCATCATTTCTCCCCCACGCTACTCCCAAATACTTAGGGGGCATACCCCTCAGTTTGTTTCTTTGAACCACCATCATTAGATCCATATTTAGTGTTGCTCACCACCTTCAGATCCATACACTCCATCTGAGTCACATTCAGATTCATATTGATCCGAGCCTCTCTTATTCACTACCCCATATAGCCCCATGGATGTTGCACCTCCCAACCCCTTTTTAGGATGGATTATTGGTGTTGAAACTATGAGCGCCACACCTATCATACCAAGTATCCCTTCTACTCGACCTACGGGTCTTGGTCCTAGTGAACCCCTTGTCACTACACACATTGTTGCTGCTTTGCTACCCCCTAGTGGTGGCCCCACTCTAGCCACCATGGTTCACATTGTTCCTGCATTCATGCATGGGGGCACTGGCCCTCCTACCACCATTATGGTTATTCACATCATTTGGGTGAATAATCATACTATCAAGAGTTAGTCCTACCAACCCTAATTTTCTCGTGGTACTTATATGCCCGCCGGCACTAGAACTATTACTGGACCTCCCATATCTAGTTTAGGTCCTAGTATGCCATACATGGCTAGTCTCAACCTGCCCGATTTGACAAGGTTAACGAATGACCTTATACATCACAATACGGTTGTGGCCTCCCATGCCTACCAAACTACTTTCGGACATCCCCAAGTTTGAGGGAAAGGTAGGAGAAGACCCTCATAACCATATCATGTCCTTCCACTTATGGTGTTCCTCCAAAAATAGAGTGGACAATTCTATCCGATTGCAACTATTCTAGCGCACAAGTCAGGAAGGATTCCTTGAGCCTTCCTCCTTGGTTTTAACATTGTCTCATCAAATGCAACAGGGTTTTTCTCTCTCCTTCATGAAATAGATGTTGGCCACTGCTTCTCTCTTAAATCTTTTCTCCACAAAATAAGCCAAATGGTACATTGAGCTGCCCCGTGCCACTTATCATGATGTTTCCTCTTTAGCCTTTATTTTCCTCCAGTACTTCCATCTACCCATAAGTTACGATGAGGGTGTGGAAATCATGTTATCCTGTAGATAGAACAATGCTACCCATATCACGGATCACATCAATGAGTGGCATCATTGTCATAGTTTGTAAGAAAATATAGTTAGATGACAAGATATTCCTTGATTGGTTTCTTAAAACCTTACTCCCCCCTATCGCCAAGGATGTTTCATCTGAGCACTCACAAACTAAGAAAGAAGCAATCCTAAAAACACAACAATTTGACCTTATTTATGCCTAATCAAGTTACCTTTGCACCTCATACCTGATGCTCCTCATGCTAGCTCCTCACATCGAGATACATCGGGGGAATCCCATGTTGTTGATGGAGTCATTGGCTCTATTATCGATCACCCCCACTTGTACATAATCTCTCCTTTGATGTCACCTCACTCAGGTAACACCCCTAGTGTTTCCCATCCTTTCTATGCCCTTGATTTTTCATGCGTAGTGGCCTTGTTCGGAGCCACACCCTCGTATGCATCTCTTGCACCCGTTCCTCACATTTACGAATCGAATTACCTGGAACCTACTTGTAATGGCCAAACGATAGGACTTCCATCCACTACAGCCACTCTCACCTACCACACACCACCTGTGAAACCTACACATGCCCTGGCCCCAACTCCTCCCGCTCCTCAAGGACAGTTCTATGCTTAGTACAACTTCCCTGATCAACCCACCCCCAATAACCAACAAGGGAAGGAAATAATAAAGAGAGGCAGGAAACAGTGAAATCATCAAATTTAAGGGTCGGTCACCAACCCAACCATCCTAAAAACAATGAAACTAATTCCCCTACACAAAACCCTCAATGTCCACCTAGACTTGGGAAGAACCCTTGATTATGGAATAACCAACCATGTACAATTTGTTATGTTTATGTCCATTATACACACCAATGCATTGAGATTCATCGAGAACACCACCAATTACAAGCCTAAAATCAACATGAAACCAATGCTTCTGTCTGGCACAACCAAACCCAACACCACAAGGTCCTCCGCCTATGGGAATCCCATGTTATTTCTCCACAAAATACAGCAACCACTTCTTCAGGTCAACCCATCGATCCTGGTGTCCATCATCTTATGACATTGTCATCAACATCAACTTACAGACTCGACAAAACCAATATAGATCCACCACAGAAGCCATTAATCCCTCCATGGCATCTACTTCCATTGCTCCCTATATGTCCTTACATTTTCCAAGACCCCCAACGGACGCGACTGCCAAAGTCCCTAGGTTCCATTTGTGTTGCATTTTCAAAAACCCCACTACTAGAGGCGCTCTCAATTATAGTGTTATCAATGACTTGTCCTAGTCTCCCTCTTCCATGTGTGCTTCGAAAGTCCTGAACAAATTCCCAAGATGTTTTTCGTCACCAGATAAATCCCCAATCCATGCATAATTTCCATCAATGCATATAGCAACAAATTCCTTTGAGATGAAAATATTCCCAATCATTGTGCAACAAATTCAAATAATTGGAATTCTATGTACAGTAGTCAATGATTCTTTTGTGAAAGTACAATAGATTAAGGAAAATAATCATAAGACAATGAAGTTGTTTACTGTTTTAATGCCTCCATCTGCCACAAAATTATGGCCACTAACATACTAAGTGTCGTCGCT
This sequence comes from Pseudotsuga menziesii, assembly GCA_001517045.1. Taxonomy (NCBI): domain Eukaryota; kingdom Viridiplantae; phylum Streptophyta; class Pinopsida; order Pinales; family Pinaceae; genus Pseudotsuga; species Pseudotsuga menziesii. The sequence goes on along the minus strand of LPNX010235064.1, from coordinate 8,664 downwards.
GGCAAGACACAAGGTTTCTTCTACTATATCTTGGCTTGAATAGTTACTATGTCTAGTGCTCGAAGAGTTGGGCCCTTTAAATTTTCTAGGCCTCTAACTAACTCTTCTAAGTTTCTTCTTTCTTTGTTTAGGATCCTCCTCCAACATGTCTACATTTTATGCATCATATTCCCTCCAACCATTTCTCAACATGGATGTTACAACTCCAAAAGAAGATATTGAATTCACTAGAATCCCATTGTTTTGTAGTTCACATGCAACATTCTTTTTCAATCCAATGATGGCATGCTTTGAGGTTGTGTTTACATGGGCCCAAGTCCTCCTAGAACGCTTGCAACAGTTGCAATATAAATAATGCACCCATTTATTTTTGGAACCATTACCCATGCTGCATGTTTCATTCCAAGCTCGTCTCCTCCACATCCTCTTCTCTACTAACATCACAATGCACATTTGTTGCAGTAAGAGCCAAAGAGGCGGAGATATTCTCACCCATACTGTCATCAATGTTGGCTATTATAACTTTTGCACCATGTTTTTCAAAGAGTCGAACGGTAGCTTCGCCTATTCCTCACACACCCTTGTGATAATGGCTACTTTTCCATCCAACCTATATCAAGACAAGAGATCTTAGAAAACCAAATAGATATTCATAGTCAATACAACCAATCTAGTATATATTCTATCTAATGTTATATAGGATGAACTTATAAGTTATCAACAAGAAAAGTTGATAGATCACCCCTTAATAGAGGGTTTGTACAATGCATCCCACTTTGTTTGTATCAATATAAAGTAAAAAAATGGATATTGACAATGTGTTTTGACTTCTAAACAATGTCAGTCAATTATCATTGCATTTTGAAATGACATGCACCTTGAAACTCCCATTCCCATCAATGTATACAACATTATTGGGAATCAACAAATGGCCTTTGTTTCTCCTATTAGTTATGATAATGGTGAGCACAAATAGAGGGTCATTGTTGCCATATTTTCCAAATGCTCTTCACGACAAGTTACCATGACATGACTGTGATTCCTAAAGGGAGAGAATATTGCGACCAAGAGATAGATAGCCTCTATAATAGAAAAGGATGCTCTGAGCTTACTTTATCACAATGTTTAGAGTCACTTAACAAATCTCGATGCAACCCTAGATAGACCTTGGTTGTCTAACAC
>LPNX010235040.1:355640-421373 GCA_001517045.1 Pseudotsuga menziesii | reverse complement strand
CTTTTTAGTGGGATTTTATGGGAAATATGGTAGGCAAATGGACAAATGAGCCATGTAGTGAGGTAGATGAGGTAGTTAACCATTTTTGGGTGTTAACACCATGCTAGTGACACATGAAGATCTAGGAAATGTTGCTTCAACAATATCAATACTCGTAGGCTTTGCATCGACCCCTTCTTCTACATGATCTGGTTTGCACTGGTCACTAGAGGGTGCACTCACTACTGGACCAGGGGGTGTCACAGAACATGTTGCCGACTATTCAATAAAAAATAATGAAACATGAGATGTACATGGAGTCATTTTCTCATGTTATGACTCTCCACGAGCATCACTAGGGACAACACCGCCTTGACCACTAGTGCGTGGTCGCATAAAATACTGTAAATAAAAACCATATTTTATAAGTTCACCATCATATACAAGTAAAAATTATAAAGTACTAAATGAATTTATATTATGATTCAAGATTCCACAAATTACTAACAAGGAATTCGATCTCTTTACCAAAACATCAACCTTGGCTTTAATCTCTTTCGTTTGCCGCTGAATGAATAACAGCCAAAGGACATCCTCATTATTTTTTCTGAAGTCCTTATATATAATTTTAATCGGGTATAGAGAAGAACTAATGGCATCATCAAGCATCAACTCATACACATCTAAAGCTATTGATTGCTATGATGCTGGTTCATACACCAAATCAGTGGTCTGCATAAAAAATATATAAAACATTATTGATGTGAACCCAGTAGATCAAGGAAAAAAGTATATCACCAAAACATATCGATCATGATAGATTCATAAAATTACAATTAGGTTTACCTGATACCTCGATGTTGGTGTCATCTGATACACATTTGGGGACTTGCCCCGATCATCCCCCTGCCAAAAGAAGTAGAAAACATTATCAGAATGAAACCTATATACACATGAAAAAGAAATAAAAAAAACATTATGCTCCATATTATATTTTTACAATTCCAATGAGTTATACCTGCTGTCTTGAGGTACGTCTACTAATCGGATCAATGGTTATAGGGGACTTGCCTTGATATACTAATAGGATGGTACCCCTTACAACACCTTGCATAAAAAACATATAAACAATTATCTAAACGAAACTAAAATACTCATGGTATGAACATAATAAGAAAAGTTTTTGACGTATTTAAATTGTACAATTACAATCAGGTATACCTGTTTCCCTGAGGGTATGTTGTCATCTGATAAAAAACCAGGTGGTTTCCCCAATCAACACTCTGCAACAAGTATATATATATAACATTATCTAAATGAATCGAATATTGTACTCATGAAAAAACACAACAAATACACTTTTTGTTCATATTAAATCTGTACAATTGGGTCGATGTATACTTGCTTCCTCAAGGCAGGTCTAGTCTCATCTACTACTAGGTAGGTTCCCCTTACAACACCCTATTTAAAAAACATAGAAAAAATTATCCAAACGAAAACCAAAATACTCAAGGAAACAACATAATAAGAAAACATTTTGACGTATTTAAAGTGTACAATTATAATCAAGTATACCTGTTGCCCCGAGGCTACTGTAATATGATCAATAGCTGGGTGGTTTCCTTGATCAACACTCTGCAACAAATATACAAATAAAATTATATAAACCCAACACATATACTCATGAAAAACCACAACAAAAAAACTCTTTTCTTCAAATTATATTTTTATTATTACCAAGATGTATACCTACTGCCTCGAGGAAGTTGTACTCCTCTAACCAGCTGCTGGGGAGATTCCCCGATCACTACCATGTGTTATCAGCCAAAAATGGCATTTCTCCATCCGAGTGCTGACATTCATCATGTTGGTACACAAAAGGACAATTTGGATTGAAGTGGCCAAAACACTATAGATGTGCACGACCTTTGATGCATTATCTTCAGACCAACCTTATATATTTTTATTCTGAGTTTTGGTATGCATACGTGACTATGTGCATTTCAACTCACGTGTCATACATGACTATTGTTAGATTGTAAACATTAATCTAGCATATCATTAGGATCTTTAACTGAGAGAACAACAAGCACAACAATCAAACACAAGAGACAATGAACACAGTGTTTTTCCTCGGGGAAACCATAAATGGAGAAACCCCGTAACTTCCTTAGAGATAGAATCAACAACAAAGTGAAACCCAAAAATAGTAAGATGATCTCCCGATAGTAATAACCTCTTTCTTCCTTGCCCCAATGTCTTTGTCTTCCTCAGCTATGCTCTAGAACTGAGTGTGAGTGAGTGTGTTATAAATAGAGAGGATAACTCTCTATTTATACTAATTCCCGACTTGATTAAACCCAACTAGGTCCAAATTCACTAGGTGAGTCTAATAACCCTAGTGCCCTGGAATTGTGGGGACTTTAACCCTTAGACAATAGGAGAGTTAACCACCTTAACTTGACATGACTTGTTTACATTATAGAAACTTCCCTATAGGAACATCAGGGCATGACATGACTCAAGTACATTACAAATATATCTCGGAATAAACATCGGGTTATAATACATAAGAAATACAAGTGAATACATTCTGAAGTTACAATTACATCAACACTCCCTCTTAACTAGGAAGGTATTCTCTCGACACAATTTATCAGCACAAGTCTTCTTCTTTGTATCATCTGGATCATCATCGAGTCTTCGTCATCTTCACCTTCAAGTCATCTCTATCTTCAAGTCATCTTCATCTTCAAGTCATCTTCACTTGGATCTGGATCATCACTCAATCTGGATCATCATCACTAGATCTGAATCATCCCTCGATTTGGATCATCTTTGGAGCATCATCTCTAGATCTAGATCATCCCTCGATCTAGATCATCTCTGCTGGATCATCAACACTGAATCTTCACGGATGCTATCTCATGATTCTTCTCATCACAGGAAGTTCTATAGAGCCAACCCTTTTTCATGCTGATTGTAGGCCTACCCTCAGAGGTCTTTTCCAGTACTTATATCTGACCCTAAGTCAGAATGGCCCACCCAACACTTATATCTGATCATGCAGGAACCAATCCTATAATCATATTAGAAAGGCAACGCCCAACACTCACATCTGACCACGTGGGAAAACCTCCCACAACCCTGTCAGAAAGGCCCAACACTCACATCCGTCAACCAATGATCGGAAAGTCCCAACACTTACACTTGGCCATGCAAGGAACCAATCCTCCATGCCAAAAGGCTCTGCACTTACATCTGAAAACCAATGTTAGAAAGGCTCAGCACTTATATTCGACCATGCAAGGAACCAATCCTTCATGCCGAAAGGGATTTGTACTTACATTTGAAAACCAATGTCAGAAGGGCATGCACTCACATCTGATCATGTAGGAACCAATCCTACAGTCCTATCAGAATGGTCCCCAGTCCCAGACTGAGCTACTTGGTGTAACGTCCTTGACCCTCTGACCAGCGAAGAGGACGCTACTAACTCCAAACATACGGGAAAACAACCCCATGGACATGAACATGCATATAATGCTGAAATAAAAAGCTTAAACATAATACATAATAAGATGCATAATCCTTCATATACATAGCAGAAGCAAACATAAATTCGTTCAAGCATGCCACAGGTTCATCAATCATTAATCGGTAAATATAATTGCAGAAGTAAAATGGACAAGAATACTCATCTAATAAGAACTTGTCCCGCAACCAGCTACGTCGCTGCAACGTTCCACCCAACCATAGGCTAGTGTGCTCATCAATCTCTCAGCAAAACTGCCACCCCCAAGTTGGGCATGATTCCTCAAGGAATAAGGGTCAAAGCAGGCTTACACATAGCCAAGGTACATCAATCAACCAATCCCACACAATAGGGTTTATCAAGTCGTCAAGGAGCTAGGGAAGGATAAATGCTAAGATGGTGACCACAAACACCAGTTTTCTAAAGCATACAGAGCCTCTAATCATACTCTCAACAATCCAAAGACCAACCACTGCATACCGCAGCAAAACAAATAGTTCACAGCTCTGTGAAGAAGATGAAGAAAACAAGGTGACAACCCCAAACCAAAAGGTGAAACACAGTTCAAGTCAAACAACGCTTCAGAGTTATTCTTGGCCCTAACATGGCCAAAACAACTTAGAAACAATCCCAACTTACCTCAGCAACCAAGAAGCAACCCAAAACCAGGGTAAATCAACAACCACAACTCACAATGAAATGATGGCAACATTCCACAGTTCGCAATAGAAAAGAAACCGAACTTCCAGCATGGACAGGGGGAAACTCAGTCGAGTAGAACATAGGTACTCACATCAATCCTCAACCGATACCACCGTAAAAAGGGAAAAAATACAGCCAAACAAATCGTGGCAAATCCCACTGCAATTGCTGGTCAAGCTCACACAGATCGGGAATGGAAAATACCAGATTTCCAATCTCTGTGTGAGAGACAAAAGCAACCCCCAGAACTATGGATTCCATTACCGCCACAATTTCAATGATGTAAATAACATGACAGTACCCTGTCTGGTAAATATGGAAAAAAAAGACACAAGATTCTGTGTGAATCCGAGTAAAGAATCAAGCCATAGCCATCAAATTTGTGGGGTAGAGGAAGAGCTAGCGTGCTCACAAACCAACAATGAGTGAGGTAGAAAAAGAACCCCAACAATGGAACGTGGAACCCATTTTAACTCAGCCCACATGAGAGGAGATGAACAGACTCACAATCCTCATAGTGGGTAGACCATCCGTTACCCAGAAGGCATGTCGTGGAGAGTGTGTGCAGGCATAAGCATGGTGGTGGTTTTCTTGCCAGCCAATCGCTGTCCCTCCTAACAACAGAAAACTAAGGTGGTGGTTTAAGGAGACAAAAAGAGAGTGGCAACCCGTGGCTTTTCCCCATGGGTCCAGGTGTAGCAATCCCCCCCCTTACACTTGGGAATCATGCCCTTTTCATTTAACGTTGCACCATCGTAGCTGGCTGTAGGTTTAATTAAATTTATGTGTGTATTTACATGATGCCAAAGCTATAATGTGCCGGATAGCACGATATAATACCATCGAAAACGATCCCTATTGCTGAAACATAACACAACCAAATCGATGGTGGGGGTTTTTCCTTTAGCTCCTCACCATGATTAATTACAAAATATACATTATGTACCCTTAAATGTAAACAGGGTCAAAACCGGGGTATAACAATCCCGTCCCCCTTGGAATATCACTGTCCTCGATGTTCCAATACATATACAATTTGCACATCAAGATTTCAAAATTTTGCAGACCTGTCCCATGTTCAATTATTTACTCTAAACGTTCAGGACCAAGCCCCATGGCTTCCATGAGTTTCTCCTACTGGTTCTCAGCTCTTGGCTTATCCTGAAGCCTAAAAACTTTGTGGCTGTTGCCCTCTTTATGTTCCCTTGTTGGACAGTACCGACATAAATGATGTCCTCTGCATTCCCAACATTTCACTGGCTGCTTCATCTTTACCTGCTCAATTTATTTTGAGTCTTCATGCCTGGGCCATTTATTAACAGACCGTTTGGATGAATGTCCCATCATTGATCCACCTTCCTTTCCTTGGCCAATTGCTCCCAGAAGGCTTTTCACCTCCCTTTGCAAACCAATAGAGTCTTGCAAAATCTGGTGGTTCATCTCATTCTGCCTTTTCTGTATCTTAAGCATCTCTCCAAGATTCTCTTGGGTCTTGGCAATCGTTTGAAGGAGACTTCCAGCCAAGTCCAGCAACTTTTGGTCCACTTCCAAGATCAATGTGCACCACTATATTTCACCTTTCTCACCTGTTAAATGCATCATTGAAATTTTGCTAGACCAAGCATAATATAGGCATTAATATCGGTCATTTAATTGCCCAATTGGCATGACAGTCCAAGCCTCTTCAAGGAGACTTTCATATTTTTCATGTCTTCCCAACAGGCACATGAGCTCATTCATGTCCATTCTTGGGCAGGGACTTAACCATTCCAGCATTCATAATTTACTTTAAGCAATTACACACATTCTATTTCTAGTCATACATGCATTCAACAATCTTTTGTTTTCACAATGCATAAACATATATATATATATATATATATATATATATGTATGTATGTATAATCAAAAGGCAAGAGAGAGCAACAAGAGTTTTTCCCCTCTTTGTTTTGTTCCATCCTGGAACCCACACCACCACTGTGGCTTTTCGTGCTCTTAGCCTCTTTCACTTCACCGTGAATGTTGGACCAATCCCTCTTGGTCATGACACTTAGTGTCTCCGGTCTATTTCAGACCTCTCAACCATGGAGCCTCCCCACATGGTTTGTCTTGGCTGCTAGGAACTTCACAGTCTTACTAGCACATTTTTCATTACCGCTCATTCCGAGCTCTTCAGGACAGTCACATGTCCACATGCACCCCTAGGATGCTCTCATAATCCTCGCTCCCAGCGACACCTATATTCAAACATTGAATAGATTCACATTTTTAGTTTATTCTCATCAGTTTTATCTCTAGAACAAGATCTTAAACATCATAACCAAATCATATACACATGTATATTCATAAGCAAAATATTGCAAAATAATCCAATACTTATCTGTATAGTGTGTTTCCTCGTTGGTTCACAGGATCCTGCTTTGATTTACAAGCCTTGGGGTCGCCTACGGACTTGGATGTTAGGTCTGCACGCAGGCTGCTTCACAACATCCTTTTTTATATATATCAAGCACAGTCAAGCCAACCCTCGTTGGGTTTATCAGATCCTCAACAAATCGCCTGTACTTATATCAGCAATAAATATATATATATCAGGCACAGTCAAGCCAACTCTCGTTGGGTTTATCAGTCTGTCAACAAATCGCCTGTACTTATATCAGCAATACATATATATATCAGGCACAGTCAAGCCAACCCTCATTGGTTTTATCAGACCATCATCAACAACACATGCCCTTATATCAACAATAAACGACCATTTTCCATATCACCCAAGCCACACTGTAAACTACATTTGCTTATCCTGACAACACAAGCAATATAAGCATATTCGTTAGTGTTATTGCTCTAAAATTGTAACCATATTTCACACCATTCACTATCAAGTATTGAGACACCAGGAGTGCATCCCCTCCCTAGGGTGTAATCAATATTAAAAAAAAAATCCCTTCATGATCTGACATCAGAAGAGTGTGCACCCTTTTCCGGTGTGTGCCATGTAGGCCCTATTCATACTCAAGCAATCTGCCATAATGGAAATAAAATCAAAACATGCTCTACATATTGAATTTAACAATTGACATGCATATTCTTAGCTAGGGTCACAGAACACTTATCCATTTGTCGATGCAGTATTCCTTCATTAAGGAGGAACGGGGGCTTCCTTCTCTGAGTTGACAGTCCCTCAATTTTCCATCTCAACTCCTTTTTACATTTCATATTCACACATGTATTACCAAAATAATATATACCATCTCACTCATGTTTCTTACCAAACATGTAGTGCAGATGAGACATTTTCAAATTGTCCAATGGAGTTTCCCTCGAAACCCATTCCAAGATAAGGGAAAACCTTCCCATGAAGTTTGGCTCCTGTAGGCCATCACACATGATCTTCCTATAGTGTTTACCCCTGTCACATTCATCAAATAGCCAAACAGTCAATCATTATCTGATAATACAATTCAAATTGATTGTCCATAACCAAGCAAATGACATTAGTAATTAAATTCAATAGGAATTGCGACTCTGTTTACTACAGAAATTGATTTGCTTGGAAATGAGGTGATCCTCAATTGTGGGTGTCTTGTAAGCAGCACCATCATGTCCATTATGATTTTATGCTTACTAGTATAACATGGACACCCACTTACAATGCATCCTCCTGACACAATTCTATGCAAGCCAATAGTGATTAGTAGTTTTCAGCAATTTCTCAAATCTGAAATTTACAAATTCAAATTGACAACTCATTCTGCATACAGACTATTTTCACAGCCATGAGACTCTTCTCATGAGGTTTGGCTCTTTCACATGGTAGACTCCGGTCTTTGTCATGGTCTTACCCACTTTTCCATGCCCCAAACAATCTACCTAAAACCTGAACTTCAATCAACCAAACACTTGGTAAGTCTTGATGCATATAAATTTTTCATTGCTGCAACAATCACTGAAGCATTTTCAGAATTTATAAAATTCAAATACTTCCAACTGTTAATCACATCAACATTACCAAAACTCATTTACTTCACGCAATCATTAGCATACTGAAATTTGCAAGGTATAGTCACATCATTTATGCATTTTAAATGAATTGTTTAGATACTCCTTACTTCACAAGTGTATCATTGTATCACCTAGCTCGTCCATAGAGCATTTCCGGCAGCCAATTGATCATGACTATCCTCTTCATGCACTTACTATCCTGCATTCATAACAACTCTTGAAATGGTTCCATAATTGTCATCAATGCATTCATAACAACTATCTCTATGCATTCATGCATTGCATCACAACATTCACACTCATACTTATGTATGCATATCTATAGTATTTACTCATACTTTTCATATGCATCAATTCAATGCATAACTACAAGATTTATAAAATATTTTCATGCATACCCACTCAATTCTACCTTGCATTGATTTAGGAATACTATGCATTCAAACATACCATGCATGGCCCAACCATGACTACTTCATATAGGATGCATGACTATAATCAAGATCATTAGTGCTTACTTTCCTTGGCTACTAAGCTCATAACAATAGAATGCAGGAATGACACATTTCTCTATGAATGCGGTATAAAATTCACATACCCACATGGTGTGAGACCTCTTGCTTTTACCACTCCATTCAATTGTCATAATTAAACTCTTACCTTCATGGGTCCTACTTACACCCTTGACATTACCAGTTTGGTTGGTCCCTTGCAGGAGTTTGCAGAATTTGCCCACCAACTTTTGATTTTGGACTTGTTGCCTTATCCCTTTCTCCATAGGGTTTCTAGTCACATTCATCAGCATCAACAACATATTCAGCCATGTCCAGGTTGTCGTTGGTTTTCTACTAATGACAACACCAATGTAATAATTATCATTAGTGGCTCATTATAAATGTATTACCAACATGTAATATCCTATGCATGCAAGGCATATCTTCATACATTTCATGTATGAAACTTAGAAATATAATTATAATTAGCAAGATAGGGTTTAAGTAATTTTCCCTTTTCAAATCCCTAATCTTTGCATGGAACTCCTCTTCCACACAACAGCTGGTTTGACTGCATGGTCTTGCTACCTCCAGGCGTTTAGTTCTTGGATTTGTCCATATTGATAGCAGCACATTGCTTTTCAAGCAATTACTAGCATTTTGCTGCTCCACACTCAGATTCTGGTGACTCTCCCTTGTTCCCTGGAATTTTCTTGCTTTCCAGCCCTGTAATCCACTGAAAGTCTGCTGAAATCCATTGAAAAATAGTTGGAATTTGCTCAAAAATCCCACTGGAAACAGTTGAAAACTGCTTAAAAAATCCACTTGAAACCCCACTTTTTCTTTCTACCCATCGGGTCTGTTTCCAACTAAGTTTCTGACATTACGGCGGCCAAAACTCTAATTTTCCCCATGCTCATTGGCGATGTCGAGGACTGTGCATCGGCAGTCGAAAACTCTGAGCATCGGGTGGCTAGTTGTTTATACTTCCGCAACGGTGGGTGGTAAAACATCTGTGGATTCCGCGGCTAAACAACTCATCGGGGGTCGGAAACTGATACCACTAAGCGTCGGCGATTGGAACACTAATCGTCGAAATGATAGTTCGACTCACAGCCGCAACGACGGACTCATAAACGCTTAAATCTTTTCGACGTTTTGGCGATCAAATCATCTAATTCCCTCTCTGCTCATCGGTGGTCAGAATCACTAATAATTTTTCGATGGCTTTACACTCTTCAAAGTCAGGTCTCTTTCCTGCTAACTCCCCGATGTTTCAGTGGCTGGAACCTGTAATTTCTTCTGTCATATTGAACCTATAGTGGTCTAAACTTCTGAATTTCATCGGTGGGTTGCTCTTCTCTATTTCCTTCCCCCGTAACTATCTAACCTTCCGAACTGAATCAATGATGAAACCAACTTCTATGCTACATCGGCGGTTGGATCCACTAAGTTTCTTCATGGCATTGGTGATTCAAATCACTAACATTCCTATCGTTGCGGTGACCAAACAACAACTTGCCTCTGATGTGTCGATGGTCTTTAACTTAACACTCCGTGGCGTCGGCGACCTGAACACAATCGGCTGCCGAAAGTTCTAACTATTGGAGTGATCGTCCTGTTGATAGCTGCAACGACGGACTCACAATCGACTAACTCTTTCGGCTTCTATCGACGCTCAAACCCACTGAGCGCTATGTGTTGGCGATTAGAAACTAAAAATTCTAACCATCGGAACGCTATCCCACATGGCTGCCGTAACGGCGGTTCTCCATCTGCTAACTTTTTCCGGTCGGTGGTCTGATCAACTAAAATTTTTCGATAGGCGGTTGGAACAACTATTCATCGGAAGGGTAGTCTACTAAACTTTTTCGATGTTTTCTTTACTTAGGCAAATTTTTGCAAATTTTCCTTTTTCTTCTTCTTTGCGTCGACTGCTTCCTCACCTAATTCTCTTCCATTTGTCGCCACCGTAGTGATCCTAGATGTTCACTAAACACCCCGGCATTGACGATTGGAAGGACTAGCATCAGTGGAATAGTTCATTCCATAGCCGCAATGACAGTTCATCATCTTTGATCCTTTTTTGATCGGAGGCTGAAACACATCAACGTCGGGAACCTGTATGTGTCGGAGGATTAGTGCACTGTTCATCGACAACCCGATCTCTGATCATTTTGCGATGCCCAATGATCTTGTTCCTTAGAAAATTTTTGAATTTTCTTCGTCCATCGGTAATCAGAACCCCTAGAAGCTGTGGCATCACCGCTTAGATGCATTCCTTGTCAGATGGTTAGTCCTCACGATCTCCGCAATGGCGGACATTCGACCAACAAATTTTTCCCGACGTAGCTCATTGGCAAATGAATTATCTGAGCATCGGCGATGTGATCAACTAACCATTGCCGACGGTCGATGATTTTAGGACTTAGAATTTTTTTTGAAATTATTCTTCTCTCTCTTCCTTTCTGAACTTCATCGGTTCAACTATCTTCTATTTGTCGGACAAATAATTCAATCAGTAGCCACAATGGTGGCTCGTCATTTTTTATCTTTTCTGATCGGTGGACCAATCCGTTAATGTGTTTCGATCGGTGGTTGAAGCATAGCTTGATCGACATCGGCAGTTGGAATGTCTTCTCATCGGAAGGATAGTGCTCTAGGCTTCCGCAACGGTGGGCACATGAACCACTAAATTCTTTCGATGGCCGACGATTTTGGGCCTTAGAAAATTTTTTAAACTTTCTTTACAGCGTCGACAGTCGCAGTCTCTATCCATTGGAGGCATAGTGGTCTAGCCATCCGCAACGGTGGCGGTCAATCGGCTAAGCATTGGCGATCCATCCGTCTAAGCCTTCCGATGTGCTAATGGCCAAACACTTAGAAATTTTTCAAAATTTCTCCTCCGAAGCCTTCACCCGCATCGGATGTCGGATCAACTATCTGTCGGGTCACCTTCCCACTAAGTGCTTCGATGGGCTGATAGTTTTGGAACTTAGAAATTTTCTAAGTTTTCTTATCTTCACCCATCTTTTCCTGGTTTCTTCTGGACAGTAGGCAACCTGCCCTTGTTATCTGATCTGTCATGGCCCATTCAGGCCCATGTTGCAACCTTTGGCTTTGATACCACACTATAATGTCCCTGACCCTCTGATCGATGAAGAGAACGCTACTAACTCCAAACATACGGGAAAACAACCCCATGAACATGAACAGGCATATAATGCTGGAATAAAAAGCTTAAACATAATACATACTAAGATGCATAAGCCTTCATATACATAGCGGAAGAAAACATACATTCATTCAAGCATGCCACAGGTTCATCAATAATTAATCGGTAAATATAATTGCAGAAGTAAAATGGATAAGAATACTCATCTGATAAGAACTCGTCTCGCAACCAGCTAGGTCCCTGCAACGTTCCAGCTAACCATAGGCCAGCGTGCTCATCAATCTCTCAGCAACACTGCCACCTTCGAGATGGGCATGATTCCTTAAGGAATAAGGGTCAAAGCAAGCTTACACATAGCCAAGGTACACCAATCAGCCAAGCCCACATAGTAGGGTTTATCAGGCCATCAAGGAGCTAGGGAAGGCTAAATGCTAAGCTGGTGACCTCAAACACCAGTTTTCTCAAGCATACCGTAGCCTCTAATCCTACTCTCAACAGTGCAAAGACCAACCACTGCATACCACAGCAAAACAAACAGTTCACAGCTCTGTGAAGAAGATGAATATAATAGGGTGACAACCCCAAACCAAAAGGTGAAACACAGTTTAGGTCAAACAACGCTTCAGAGTTGTTCTTGGCCCTAGCGTGGCCAAAACAACTCAGTAACAATCCCAATAACCTCAAAAACCAAGAAGCAACCAAAAACCAAGGTAAATCAACAGCCACAACTCACAATGAAATGATGGCAACATTCCACATTTCGTAATAGAAAAGAAACCGAACTTCCAGCATGGACAGGGGGAAACTGAGTCGAGCAGAACACAGGTGCTCATAGCAATCCTCAACCGATACCATCGTAAAAAGGGAAAAAATACAGCCAAGCAAATTGTGGCAAACAACAACCCAATACAACTACGAACCCACAACACACAAATCCCACTGCAATCACTGGGAAAGCTCACATAGACTGGGAATAGAAAATACCATATTTCCAATCTCTGTGTGAGAGACAAAACGGAACCCCAAGAAATATGGATGCCATTACGTCCACAATTTCAATGATGGAAATAACAAGATAGTACCTTGTTTGATAAATATGGAAAAAAAGACACAAGACTCAGCTTGAATCCGAGTAAATAATGAAGCCGCAGCCATCAAATTTGTGGGGTAGAGGAAGAGCTAGCATGCTTGTAAACCAACAATCGATGAGGTAGAAAAAGAACCCCAACAATGGAACGTGGAACCCCTTTTAACTCAGCCTACGTGACAGGAGATGAATAGACTCACAATCCACATAGTGGGCAGACCATCCGTTACCCAGAAGGCACGTCATCGAGAGTGGGTGTAGGCATGAGCGTGGTGGTGGATTTCTTGCCAGCCAATCACTATCCCTCCTAACAATAGAAAAATAAGGTGGTGGTCTAAGGAGACAAAAAGAGAGTGGCGACACGTGGCTTTTCCCCATGGGTCCAGGTTTAGCAATCCCCCCCCCTTACCCTTGGGAATCATGCCCTTTTCATTTAATGTGCACCATCATAGTTGGCTGTAGGTTTAATTAAATTGATGTGCGTATTTACATGATGCCAAAGCTATAATGTGCCAGATAGAACGATATACCATCCACAATGATCCCTATTGCCAAAACATAACACAGCCAAATCGATGGTGGGGCTTTTTCGTTTAGCTCCTCACCATGATTAATTACAAAATATATATAATGTACCCTTTAATGTAAACAGGGTCAAAACCGGGGTATTACACCTAGTAACTGACTAGGCGCCTCCATTCTCAGAATGGCATTCAACGCTTACTTCTTATCATGTAGGAACCAATCCCACAGTCACATCAGAATGGCTCAGCACTCACATCTGACATGGAAGGAACCAATCCTCTCACCATGATAGAATGGATCAGCCCTTACATCTGACCATGGAAGGAACCAATCCTCTCACCATGTCAGAATGGCTATGGGTCTCATCATTTTCCCTTGGAGGAAACCTCGATCTGGAGAACACCAAGCTTCTCCTTGAAGTACTCAAACTTCACCCTAGCCAATGGGTTCATCAACACATCATCTATCTATTCCTCCGTCGCAACATACTGGAGCTTCACTACTCCCCTCTGCACCATATCCCTGATATAGTGATACTTGATCTCAATATGCTTCGACTTGTCATGGAACAATGGATTCTCTGACAACTTCACACAACTCTGGTTTCACAATGTATACAAGTAGCATCCATTTGGAGATCAAATAAATCAGACAGTAGCTTCCACAGCCATATTGCCTCACAACTAGTTGAACAAGCTGCGACATACTCTGCTTCAACTATACTCAGTGCCACATAGGATTGCTTCCTGCTAAACCAAGAGATCACACCTGATCCCATACTAAAGCAACAACCTAAAGTGCTCTTCCTATCGATGGCAATGCCTACCCAATCTGAATCAACATAACCCCCCAGGTTAATCTTCTGATTCACCTCGTACTTGAGTCCATAATCAATTGTACCCCTCAGGTACCTCAGAATATGCTTTGCAGCAATCAAGTGAACATGTCTCGGATCTATCAAGAACTAGCTCAAGGTGTTCATGGTAAAGCAAATGTCTAGTCTCTTGTTCGTTAGGTACCTCAAGGACCCAATCATCTGACGATACATCGTAGAATCAACTGCTTCTGATGAAGCATCACTCAATAGCTTCAGGTTTGATGCCATAGGTGTGGTCATGGCCTTGCAGTCCATCATCCCAAACCTCTTCAGGATCTCTACTACATACTTCCCTTGTTCGAGGGAGATTCCATCCACATTCTGCCACACCTCCATACCTAGAAAATAATGCATCATTCCCAAGTCCTTCATTTTGAACTTGGCAGCAAGCTTTCTCTTTGTATTAGCAATCAAACCATCCTTACCTGTTACAAACATATCATCTACATATAGTAGGAGCATCACTGGGTTTCCATCTTCAACGTTGTAGTAAAGGTTGGAATCTGCTTTACTCTTGGTAAAGCCCAAACTGGATAGAAAGCTGTCAATTCTGCCGTACCATGCCCTAGGTGCCTGTTTCAAACCATACAGGTCTTTCTTCAATATGCACACATGAGATTCCCTGTCATGTGTCTCAAAACTGAGTGGTTGTTCTACATACACTTCCTCTTCCACTACACCATTCAAGAAAGTAGTCTTGACATCCATTTGGTATATCTTCCATTTCATCACTGCAACCAAAGCAAGTACCGATCTGATGGAAGTGTATCTGGCTACAGGTGCAAATGTTTCTTCATAATCTATTCCTTCTTTCTGTGAGAAACCACGAGCCATGAATCTTTCCTTATATTTCTCTATGCTACCATCTGTAGCATGCTTGATCTTGTAGATCCATTTGGAAGTTACAATCGACTTCCCTTCTAGTTTTGGGACAACATCCCAAACATCATTCTTCATGATCGATTGATACTCTTCAATCATAGCATCCTTCCATTCTTTCCGTTCTGCCGCTTCTTCATAACTAGAAGGTTCTTCATTGATAAAGTCACATAGTAAGGCTACATATCTGGAGCAAGATCTGGTTCTCTTTCTTTCTTTGTGATTCTCTTCTGGAGCCCCATATCTTTTCGCACCTTGGATAATTTCTCGTACCCAAGCAGGTTTCCTCTTGTGAGGATTCTTCTCTTGAGATGGATCTACAGGTTGTTTTGGTTCTTCAAATTCTCGATCTTCTTCTTGAATTTCTTTGTTCATGGTTGTATCATGAATTATGGGTGCTTCTGCTTCTTCAATATCTTCAGTAGGTCTCTTTCTCAGTTTGTTGTAAGCTGTGTCTTCATCAAATGTTACATCCATGCTGATGCCGATCTTCTTGTATCTTGGGAAGTATATTCTGTAAGCCTTCGAGCTTTCAGAGTATCCCACAAATATACCATTCTTTCCTGAAGGATCTAGTTTTGTTCTCTTCTCTTTTGGAATGTGTATGTACACTGTACAGCCGAATATTCTGAGATGGCTGACTTCTGTTTTATTACCAGAGAAGACTTCTTTAGGAGTCTTGTTCTTGAGTACTCTGTGTGGAGTACGGTTCTATGCATACATTGCTATTTTAGCAGCTTCTGCCCATAGGTACATAAGAAGATATTGATAATGAAGCATTGCTCTTGTAGCTTCCATGATAGTTCTATTCTTCCTTTCTGCAACCCCATTTTGTTGTGGATTATAAGGAGTGGACAACTCCCTCTTAATCCCTGATTCTTTGCATAAGTCTTTGAATTCATTTAGTGTGAATTCTCTGCCATTATCTAATTGAAAGGTCTTGATCTTATTTTTTGTGTGGTTCTTGATCAAGGCTTTGAATTCCTTGAACTTGCTGAAAACTTCATCTTTGTTCTTCATGAAGTAAATCCATGTCTTCCTAGAAAAGTCATCAATGAAAGAAACATAGTATACATACCCGCTTAGTGAACTTGATGACATTGGTCTGCATGCATCGGAGTGGATGATTTCCAAGATTCCTTTTTCCTTGCTCTCGCTACTTGGAAATGTCTTCTTTGTATTATTTCCTTTCGCACATCCTTTGCAGACCCCTTCATGTTTTGCTTGGATTTCTGGAAGACCTTCAACAACTTTGCTTGCAAGTGGTAGTGCTCTGTAATGCACATGTGCAAGCCTTCTATGCCAAATTTCATTTGGCTCTACTGTGTCATGGACCATAGCTTGTTCTGGATGGCCCTTTAGTTTGTATAAACCTCCTTCTTGTTCTCCAATTACTATTGCATCATCAATAGTCTTTCCTCTTGACCACATGAGGAATTGGCCATCTACAAATGCAACCCTCATGCCTTTTGCATCCTGTTGAGGCCTGGAAATTTGTAGGCAACAATAGCAAGGGATTCTCCCCAGTCAACATTCCCAACTATCCCGTGACAATTTGATGTAGGGAATCCATTTGGTTTGCGGTCCGGCTACCGTAGGTCAAGTAACAAAAACAAAGGGTTTTACCGGTTGTGGCCTAGTCCATCATGTATATTTTTGTATTTTTGACTTTAAGTATGATATGCAAGTGCCTATCTAAGATGCAGGTTGATAAAGAATGCAAGGAGTGGCCACAATGTGATGCACATGTTCTTACCTCTCGTATTAGACTCTCTCACATCTAAATTACACACAACTAGAAAAACAACACTAAGTTGTCCCTAGGGAGCAAGATATTAATTCATGAGTAATGTAATACTGTTCACATGTTAAGATAAATCAAAACATGTTCTTAGAATCAAAACACATAAACATGAATAAAGATATACACGACAAGATAGCTCATCAACCGTTAAAACCTCCATTACTCATAGTGGAAATTATCACAGAATAAACTAGAGAACATTCTAATAAGAACATAGGTTTAGAAAGTTAGAACGCTCTCACAGTTAATGAAACACAACTGAAAATGAAATAGTTCCCCTTCAACATTGTTCATTTTATCACATTTGAAAATTCCACACAGCACCTTCTCCAATAGGCAAAATTTGTAATTTATTATTGTAAAAAGAAGTAGTTCCTCTTACAACAAGTGGTTCACAATTTTCTCCAGGGAAAAAGCCCCTAATTCCCTCTAACTTTCCTCTATTTAAACAAAACAACAAAACCCTTGGGCTACCCCAACTGTCTAACCTTTGGGCTCCCCCAACTGTTTAATCTCACAAATTTGTCCTCTTGTGAGTGCTCATGATTCATATAATGCGTTACACTTCGGATTAAGACTTATGATTACTTCATAAAACAGGACCATCTTGGTAACTAATGAATCTTTTCCAAGCTTGGGCCCCTGTTTTATCAATTTTGCTTTGTCTTTTATTCATCCCTTTTAAGATCCCGTCGATCTTAGAACATCTCTGCTTAACACTTTTCATCCAACTTCCTTCTGCTTTGTCCTTCAGCTATGTCTTCTTTGTAGCAGTAATCCGAAGAATCTTCGAAGTCTGTCTGCAGTTAAAACAAAAATTCATCAATAATTCGAACTACATTTTCAACAAATGTAAAGCATACTATCAATAAAACTGATCATCAAAATGAGGCCCTGTACTATGCTTAAAATGATAGAACATGAAACCTCCGCCACCCATAAGATAGGGTGAAAACACACACAGAACAGGTGGGAAAAACCCTCACAAGCGGAAAAAGTCACTAAAGCATCGGCAGGATAGAGCTCCTCATCGGTGAATGGGAAAACTACAAGTCATAAGGTTAGTTCACTAAAATGCTGCAACAGCAGAAAATGAAGAAGACTAAGAATCCCGGGTTAGCATAAAGTGACGGTGAAATAAAGCATTAAAAGCTGTCGCATCGAAGATCAGAACAACTATAGCATCGGATGGTTAGCTTGCTAAAGAGCCGTGACGGTGGAAACCATACAAACAACGACTTTCGCGATCAAAATAAAAAACTCGCGAGCGGAAGCACTAAGGACTCTGGGTTCATAGCCGCAACAGTGGACAATGAACAGACTATAGGTTCCACGAGACTATTAAGTCAATTGGCAAAAGAAAAAATTAAATGACGGATGGTTAGTCCGTTTCGGAGCCACCGTTGCAGAAGACAAATAGACTGTGGCTTCCGTTTTCAATAAAAAATTTGATGATTAGAAACCTTAAGACTACGGCTCAGCCAAAATGAAAAAAGGATCTCCTCAACATCGGTAAGATAAACAACAAGGTTTCCAAAATGGCAGCTGCAATAGAGAACTATGGACGCGATTCATGTTCTACTGACTTCCGAAAAACCAAATCAAAAAGTTAAGTTTCGGAAGACGTCGGTGGTGCAGCGATAGAAGTAGTTTGTTTCTTCTCTGACACCGCGGTTGCAAAGAGAACTAAAACTTTGATTTGAACAGAAATGGACTTTCGATAGCACTAAAAAAACACATTCAGATCAAAGGGCAACGTTTTCAGATCGAATTTTAAACTCTATGACCCAAAATATTTGCAGACACAAGCAATTTTCCGAAAATCATGAAAACAGTTGACCTCAAGACAATCCAAAATGTAGTAGAGGGAAAAACAAAAAAGAGTTCATGAACCAACACACTCCCAGGAAAGATGAAATAAAAATGAGGGTCCAAAATTTCCAAAAAATTGGGAAACAGTTGCGGCTGCAACAATTGGCGACTAGCTGGTGAACCTAGATCTCTGAACAATTTATTCCTTAAGTAATACACTGTTTAACAATAAACCAACATGTTGAATTCTTCTAGATGTTTGGATTTCCCAAATGGCAAACATATGTACTTTTAATCATTGATGATAGTCCAATTTAGGAGAATGGAAACCAAGATTTCCAAGTCAAGATAACTCTTTTGAGGCGAAGAAGATGAGTTTCATTTATTACCTCTGTCTTTGGGTAGCTTCCAGCATGGACACCACAGGATTGTAACATATGGTAAACATGAATATTCATTTGTTCCTCATTCCCATGCCATTTTTCACTTTTTTGTGCTTTTATGAGTCCTCCTGCATGCCTTTCTTTCTGAATTTTTATTCAGGCTCCTCTATCCATAGTGTCATTTTGTGTGAGAGATGAATTTGAATTTAAGCTCACGGACGGAGAATAACTTTGGCAATTTTGTACTTTAATGATTCAGTACTTGTTTTGGTACCTATTGCTTTCATAGGAGTTTTTTGACTCTTATATGTCTTTTGGCTTTCAATTCTTGGCATGGGATCATTTATATATAATATACTGTTTACCTTGCTTCCTTTCCGTGGGTCTTTGGTTGTCACCCCCTAGGACATTTTATATGTGATATGGGTGGAGCCTCGAAAGAGTATTCTAGATTTTTGATCCTGAGTTATTTTACAAGGATTAAGTAGGAATTCAATGTGTACATAGCCATTCAGGAAAACTGTTAAACTAGGAGAAATTCTTTCAGATCAAATAATAGTACACAGTCTTATAATCAAGGATTTTAGTTGATCCAGAATTCTGATGCTCTCCATGCAACCAAAACTTTGCCTCTTTTATTGAAATCAAACAAAATCTAACAAAAACCAACAGAAATAAAATAAATAAAAAATAAACAAACAAAGCAAATTATTTATGTACAAAACAAAACAAAGAAAAACAAAAACTCAGGAAAAATAAGGTTTGAGAACTAAACCATTTACTGGTAAGTTCTCTTCCCACCCCTGTAAATCTTGCAATTTATAGGTTGAGGGGCCAAGTTTTGCCACAATCTGGAAAGGGCCTACCCATAACTGTTGAAATTTCGTGTGCTTTCCTTTCTCATCATGGGGATGATCCCATTTGATAACCAAATATCCCACCTCGAATTCTTTTGTTCCAGCTTTGTGTTTATCAAACCATTTCTTTACTACCTCCTGTTGTTGTTTAAAACATTCTTTGGCCCTGGATCTAGATTCCTCTGCCTTCAAAAGATTATGTATCCTTATCTGCAAGACTTCATTATCTGATCCTCTGGATTCCTAAGCTATTATGGAAGAGGGTAGCATGATATTGGGGGGTATAATGGCCTCTTTTCCATAAACAAGGGTACATGGGGACACACCTAATGAAGTCTTTGGGGTGACCCTATCAGCCCAAAGAGCATTTGGTAATGCTGAGTGCCAACTCCTCTGATTTTCTATCACAGTTTTTTTTAAAATCCTAATCAGATTCTTGTTCGTAGATTCAGCCAAACCATTTCCCTGTGGATAGTAATTTGCAGAGTAATGCAAATTAATTCCTTTCTCATGAGAAAACGTAGTTAATCTAATCGAGGAAAAGTAAGTAGCATTATCAAAAACTAAAGAAATTGGAACTCCAAACCTGGTCATAATATGATCTTGCAAGAAGTCCATGACTGCATCTTCATTTACTTTACGCAATGGAATGGCTTCGACCCAACGAGTGAAGTAGTCGGTTGCCGTTAGAATATATTTGTGTTACAAGGAAGAATTTGGCTTTATCTCTCCAATGATGTCCATCCCCCACTGCTCAAAAGGTTCTGTTATCATAACCGACTTTAATGGTCCTGCTGCTTTAACTTGTCTTCCACCACACCTTTGGCAGATGTCGCATTTTTTGACATGGGCATGTGCATCTTTGAACAGTGTGGGCCAATAGTATCTAGCTTTGATAATTTTATGTGCTGTTGTATCTTCGGAGAAATTATCCTCCAGCAGGCCCATCATGTAAGTCTATCATAACCTTCTTCGCATCTTCTTTCTCTAAGCATCTAAGAAGAACTCCATCATAATTCTTTCTGAATAATATTCCTTCAACAATCTAATATGAGGCTGATTTAAGACGCAGTGCTCTTCTTTGCTTAGAATTCCAATGTCCTGGTAACAATCCTGCTTGAAGGTAATGCACAAGGTCTCGATACCAGGAGTCCGGAGCTGTGAAAAGAGGACATACATCCATCAAATGTAACTCAACTTCGTCTTCCTAGTCATGTTCTTCATTATCTTTACTTTTAGTCATCAGTTTGCACAATCCCTTCCCTTTAACTATGGAGGCTAGCTTAAATTCAAGGTCATACTCTTGTAGAGTTGTTACCCAGTTGCCTCTTCTTTCTCCTAACTCCTTTTGTATGAAAAGAGACCCCACAGCTGGGTGTGGAACTATTACCTTTGTCTGGTTCTTAAGTATATATGGTCTGAATTGTTTCACCTCTTTGAACACTGCGTAAGATTGTTTATCCATAGCTGGGTAATTCAATTCGGACCCTTGCAGACCGATGCTCATAAATGATATGGGGAACTCATCTCCCCCATCTTCCTTCTGGGTAAGCACAGCTGCTAGTGAATCATCAGATGCGAAAGTGTACAGAATAAAATCTTTCTCAAAATCTGGACTTTTGAGGGAGGGCACGTGCGCAACAGCTATTTTAATTTTACTAAATGCATTCTTCTTTACATCAGTCCACTTGAATTGTACACTTTTCTTTACCATCTGCTGCAAAGGTTTAACAATTTGAGCGAAATTTGGCACAAACCTTCGCACGAAATTTATTGTCCCCAAAAATGATTGCATGCCCTTTTTATTATGGGGTAAGGGAATCTATTCGATGGCTTTGATCCTTTCTAGGTCTATGGAGATTCCCTTCTTAAAAACCACGTGACCCAACAACTTACCTTCTGTAATGGCAAACACACATTTCTTAGGGTTTAGTGAGATACCATATTTTTGGCAGCGTTCAAAAATCTGCTTTAGATGAAATGCGTGTTCCTCTCTTTTCTTTGAGAATATCGTGATGTCATCGAGGTATACTATAGTACTGCGGCCAATCAGACCATGGAAAGCTATATCCATAGCCCTCTGGAAAGTAGCTCCAATGTTTATCAGTCCAAAGGGCATCCTTTTGTAAGCAAAAGTCCCCCACCTGGTTCTGAATGTCGTTTTAAGTCTGTCTTCTTCAGCTACTAATACTTGATTGTAGCCTGAGAATCCATCTAATAAAGAGAATAGTTCAAAACCCGAAACCATTTGCAATATATACTCCATGGGTGGAATAGGATAATTTTCTTTATCTGAAGCGTGATTTAAGTTTCTGAAATCCACACATAGCTTGATTTCTCTGGATTTCTTCCTTACCGGTACCAGATTTGAAACCCATTCCGAGTGTCTAACCTTGAAGATAATTCTAGCATCCAATAATTTCTTAACTTCACTCTGGATTAAAGGTTCTAATTTTGGATGCATTTTCCTTAAAGGCTGTTGATAAGGTTTGACTCTAGATCTGATGGGGATAACATGCTGAATAATATTGGTGTCATATGTCTTTAGATCTTCATACGTCAAGGAAAAAACATCTTTGTATTGTTTGAACAGACTGATGAATTTATTCCTTTCACCTGGAGAGCAACACTTTCCCAAGTTCACATATTTAGGCTCCATTTTAGTCCCCAAATTAATCAACTCGAACTGTAGAGACGAGCAATCAGTCTTCACATTCGCTGGTCTTCAAAATTTCTTGTTTAGATCAAACATCCGTTCTAAAGTCCTGACTCCTTTAGGAAAAAAATTATCGAATTTTAGCTCGGCTTGATGTTCTTCATCATCAATAATCACCACTTTGAAGGTCTTGTCATTTTTCAAGCATTCTATAATCTGTTGATCATCATCGAACACTCGTATATTGGTAATCATATATGGAACTGAAGGCCTGAAAAGCAATTCAATAGAGCACCGATTATTAGAGGGCACAAGCCTCACAACTGAGGTGGCCAGCAAGTCAGCTGCTACATTCTTAAGTCTTGGAATCGATACAATGTTAAATGCATTAAAACATTTAAGTAAATCCCATAATTCATTTTGATAAGCTTTTAAATGAGGAGAAATGCAATGTATTTGATTTCGAATTTGTTTTACAATTATTTCAGAATCTCCAAGCACTTTCAAATTTTTTGCCTTTAATTCAATTTCTTTTCTTAGTCCCTGAACTAATGCTTCATATTCAGCTGTGTTATTGGTACATTCAAACTCTAACCTACATGAAAGAAAATGTTTGTTTTTCTTAGGGTCAATCAGGACACAGCCAGCTCCTGACCCCTCTAAAGTTTTAGAACCATCAAAGAAAAGCGTCCAAAAATTGCTAATTACTATGCGAGAATTAACATCTACTTCTACAACTAAGTCTACTATTTTACGATCAATTTCATCAGCCTGTGAGAATCGAAGGAGATCAAGCTGAGCGTCTGATGTATCACTGGCTTCTTCCGCTTGATAGTTTCCTGGTTCTAGCTCAATAAAGTAATTTATCAAAATAGAATCCACTGGTTCATTTTTACCTTCGAACTGAGTAACATTGTGTTTCATGTGGGGCTCCCTCAAAACTTTAATTTGATTTGGGATTCCCTTATATGGTAGCCACATATGTGACCAATCCGAGGAAAAATATCCGTTCAGCTTTGCAGACCAATCTCTGCTCAAAACAAGTCCATAAGCTTCCGGTATGTCAGCCACCACAATATCAATGAATTGACATACCTTATCATTTGAAGATAAGCGAACGAGAACATCCTCCATTTCCCCAATTACTTTCACATTCATTCTATCCAACTGAATGACCCTCCAGGTAGATGGTTTAGGTTTCCCATTTATCTTTTTGCAGACCGACATCGTCATGACGTTGACTGATGCCCCCGAGTCTACTAGGCAGTTATGCACATTGTGGTTCAAAATCTCAAAAGTAAGGAGAAAAGGTGGAGTCTTGCATTTAGGCTTACCTCCCATACTTGCTTCACTAATTTCTTCTTCTTGGGGTTGATTGTCAGTGGGCAGCCTCTCCTCTGATATTTCAAGTGCTTTCAATAGCTTTTCTTTCAGCTGCGGCACATTGCACATTTCAAATAATGAGATGTTTTCCCTTACCTTTTTGATATCCTCCACAATGTCATAATCCATCTTATGCCCTGTGAGATTCGGTTTAAGATTATTTATCTTTTCTTCATTGGGCTTAGTAGGCATGTTGATCTGTCTAGGATTTTGACTGGTGATGGTAAATTCCGGAATTTTATTAGCTGAGGAGTTGTTTTGAAATTTCTTAAAATTCTTTTGAAGTCTCTTAATCTTCGGAAGCATAAGACTGTTTTCCTTAATCAACCCCTGGCTTCTCATCATTACATTTGTCTCCAAGATGTCCTCGTGTCTTGGATCCTTTTCTTCCTCGGCATCAAACAATGATACACAGTCCCATAAAACCATGGCCTCATCCTCCTATTTTTCTATTGATTTATTGTTGTCTTTCCCTTCTTCATCGTTGTCTTCAGTTAATTTGGAATCCAAGAGCTGATTCATGACCAACGTCATTGAATTTATCCATTGAGGAAAATTCTTTTCAGAATGGTGTTGTTGGTGGAAAGTGCAAAAGTTATCCATTCCTACCTCCGTTAAGTTCATAGATATAGGGTTGTGCAGAGGGGGTTGGGGTTGATTGTTATCCTCCCTTTTCTTGTAATAAGGCTTATAGAAATTTTGGGATTCCTTTTCCTTTTCCAAGTCTATGATTCTGTTAGAGAGCTTCTGCATCATCTTTGCCATTCCTTTGAAATCTGGTGATTGCTCCTCTTTAGGCTTAGTAAATAACAAAGCTTTCCTCCCAACATTTTTTTCTCCTGCCCGTTCATGATAATCTTCAATGCTTTCTTTTTCAGCCTCTACTCTCTCCGCTTCTTCATAAGTCTCTGCTAGGGTAGGTTTGGCCTTCATTTTGGAAAACATGGCCAACTCGAGTCCTAGAGCCGAGGTATAATATTCAATCAGAACTTTATCCGAGGGTTTGTCAGCTTCAGAAAAATTCTTAAGATAGGCTGCGAATCTTTGGGTAAAACTATGCACCTTCTCTTTTCTTTCTTTCTTTAAGGCGCACAGTCCTTTCATGAGAGCTGCATGAGTTTTTTGGGTTGCATACTTACTTCTAAAAATCCTTTCAAAGGTATCTGGGATAGAGTTTGTAGGAAAACCAAAGTACCATGATGATGCTGCTCCTTTAAGGGTGTGTGGGAAAAGTATACAAACAACATCCTCATGTTCCCCAACCCTCAATCCTTCTATTGCCAAATAAAAACTTTGTAAATGGTAATATACTAACATCTTCTCATTTGGATCAAACTTGGGCAGCATCTTTTCAAAAGCTTGACGTAAATCATGCAATGGAGGTGTCAGGTTCAGGGGTGATCTGTCTTTCCAAGCAGGCGGTGGATTTGGTGGGTTGGGTGGCTGATTTGCGTTTACGCCTACCATGAGTCTAGGTGGAGAGTGAGGTGGTGAATGAATAGGAGTATGAACAAGTGAACAATAAGGTGTATTTGGGCCCACCTGATTTAAAGGCCGAACCACCTCCTGTAAGGCTATTTCTAGCAGTTCTTCCAAATCTCAAACCAACACTGAATCTTCCAATATAGGATGGTCTTTCTTTTTATATTCTCTTCTGGGCAAGTCAGGGATAATTGGTAATCCTCCAATCTTCTTCACATATTCCCTAGTGTGTCTTCTCAGATCATTAACAACTTCATTGTCCATAGAATACAAATGCTCTTTACCCTTCTCTTTAGGAATTGGATTGGGAAACTGCTTTCTGAACTGTCACCGATGGAATAATCTCGAGAAAATAGGTTTCCTTGGCCATCCATGCACTGGCGGCCCTCCTTCTAGCACCAAAAACTGTTGAGGCCTGGAAATTCACAGGAAACAACAGCAAGGGATTTTCCCCAGTCAACGTTCCCAGCTAGCCCATGACTGTTTGGTGTAGGGAATCCATCCGGTTTGCAGTCCAGCTATTGTAGGTCAAGTAACAAAAACAAAGGGTTTTACCGGTTTTGGCCCAGTCCACCATGTATATTTTTGTATTTTTGACTTTAAGTATGATATGCAAGTGCCTATCTAAGATGTAGGTTGATAAATAATGCAAGGAGTGGTCACAATGTGATGCGCAGGTTCTTACCTCTCGTCTTAGACTCTCTCACATCTAAATCACACACAACTAGAAAAATGACACTAACTAAGCTGTCCCTAGGGAGCAAGATATTAATTCATGAGTAATGTAATACTGTTCACATGTTAAGATAAATCACAGATAGATGTTCTTAGAATCAAAACACATAAACATGAATAAAGATATACACGACAAGATAGCTCATCAACCATTAAAACCTCCATTACTCATAGTGGAAATTATCACAGAATAAACCAGAGAACATTCAAATAAGAACATAGGTTCAGAAAGTTAGAACACTCTCACAGTTAATGAAACACAACTGAAAATGAAATAGTTCCCCTTCAACATTGTTCATTTTATCACATTTAAACATTCCACACAGCACCTTCTCCAACAGGAAAAATTTGTAATTTATTATTTTAAAAACGAAGTAGTTCCTCTTACAACAAGTGGTTCACATGTTTCTCCAGGGAAAAAGCCCCTAATTCCCTCTAACTTTCCTCTATTTAAAAAAAACAACAAAACCCTTGGGCTACCCCAACCGTCTGACCTTTGGGCTCCCCAACAATTTAATCTCATAAATTTGTCCTCTTGTGAGTGCTCATGATTCATATAATGCGTTACACTTTGGATTAAGACTTATGAGTACTTCATAAAACAGGACCAACTTGGTAAATAATGAATCTTTTCCAAGCCTGGGCCCCTGTTTTATCAATTCTGCTTTGTCTTTTATTCGTCCCTTTTAAGATCCCATCGATCTCAGAACATCTTTGCTTAACACTTTTCAGCCAACTTCCTTCTGCTTTGTCCTTCAGCTATGTCTTCTTTGCAGCAATAATCTGAATAATCTTCGAAGTCCATCTGCAGTTAAAACAAAAATTCATCAATAATTCGGACTACATTTTTCAACAAATGTAAAGCATACTATCAATAAAACTGATCATCAAAATGAGGCCATGTACTGCGCTTAAAATGATAGAACATGAAACCTCCACCACCCATAATATAGGGTGAAAAAACACATAGAACAGGTGGGAAAAAACCTCACCGACGAAAAAAGTCACTAAAGCATCGACAGGATAGAACTCCTCATCGGTGAATGGGAAAACTACAAGTCAGAAGGTTCGTTCACTAAAACACTGCAACGACGGAAAACAAAGAAGACTAAGAATCTTGGGTCAGCATAAAGTGATGGTGGAATAAAGCATTAAAAGCTGTTGCATCGGAGATCAGAACAACTATAGCGTCGGATGGTTAGCTTGCTAAAGAGCCACAACGGTGGAAACCATACAAACAACGGCTTCCGCGATCAACATAAAAACCTTGCAAGCGGAAGCACTAAGGAGTCCAGGTTCATAGCTGTAACAGTGGACGGAAAAAATACTATGAGTGCCTCGATACTATTAAGTCAATCGATGAAAGAAAAAATTAAATGACGTATGGTTAGTCTGTTTCGGAGTCGCTGTTGTGGAAGACAAACAGACTGCAGATTTTGTTTTCAATAAAAACTTCGACGATCGGAAACTTTAAGACTACGGCTTGGCCAAAATGAAAAAAGGATCTTCACAACATCGGTAAGATAAACAACAAGGTTTCCAAAACGGCGGCTGCAATAGAGAACTATGGCCGTGATTCATGTTCTACTGACTTTCGAAAAACCAAATTAAAAAGTTAAGTTTCAGAAGACGTCGATGGTGCAGCGATAGAAGTTGTTTGTTTCTTCTTCAACACCATGGCTGCAAAGAGAACTAAAACTTTGATTTGAATAGAAATGGACTTTTGATAGCACTAAAAAAACACATTCAGATCAAAGGGAAATGTTTTCAGATCGAATTTTAAACTCTACGACCCAAAATATCTACAGACACAAGCAATTTTCTGAAAAGCATGAAAACAGTTGACCTTAATATAATCCAAAATGTAGCAGAGGGAAAAACAAAAAAGAGTTCATGAACCAACACACTCCCAAGCAAGATGAAATAAAAAGGAGGGTCCAAAATTTCAAAAAATTTGGGAAAACAGTTGTGGCTGCAACACATCCAATGCTGATATGGATAGAACATTCTTGTTCAGTCCTGGTACAAACAATACATCCTTCATTTTCATAGACTTTCCGGAGTCTAGCTTGTAGGAGGATTCACCACTACCTTTTATGGGATATTGGTAGTCATCCCCAAGCTTCATCTTATGGGGTGAATTATGTTCGGATAGCTTCTCAAAGGATTCCTTGAAACCTGTCATGTGCTTGGAAGCCCCACTATCAATAAGCCAATATTTACTTCCATGAGTGACAGTTCCTGTGAGAGCGGAGATCAGAACATATTCATCTTCACTTGAAGAGTCTTCACTTTCTTGTTTTACTCTCTTCCTGGGAGGATCATCATCCTTAGTAGTGTGAGCATGATGTCTTCTTTTGAAGTTCTTCTTCTTCTTGGATCCATTCTTATTCATGGGACAATTTCTAGCAAAGTGTCCCATTTCATTGCATGTATAACATCTGAGTTTGGATGAATCCCTTCTTGCAATGTTATGTTTCTGATGAGAATGCTTACCTTGGTGATGATGATTTTCCCTTCTTCCTTTCTTGGAGTGTACTGTGAGAGCTTGATATTCACATCCCATCTTTTCTTCTCGAGCTGCTATCCAAGATTCTTCTTGAGAACCTTATTCCCACAGTCTACTAAACTTGACCAACTTCTTTCTAGCATAGATTCCTTGGATGAAAGAATCCCATGACCTAGGGAGGCCATTCAATGTTGTCATCACAATTTCTGCATTCTCCACTTCTTCATCTACTACTTCTAGCTGTTTTTTGATCTGGGAGACCCTTCTGAAGTATGACTGGATGGTCTCCTCATTCTAGATATTTACATTCTTCAACTGGTTCCTTAGAGTCATCTTCTGATTGATGTTCTTCCCTTCAAATAGTTTGGTTAGGGCATCAAACATGGCTTTAGCTGTCTTGAGGGAGGACACCTATGGAATGAGGTGATCCTTGATTGAATCTATAATGATCCTCTTTGCCATAACCAACTTCTTCTTATGTAATGCCTTGGCCTCATCTCCCTCTGGATCTGGAACCTCCTCATGGATGTAGGAGTCCAACTCATTTTATTCCAGGACCAGGGAGATCCTATATTTCCAGGCTCAGAAGTTATCAGCTCCCTCAAGCTTTTCATCTAGCTTGGTATGATGAGACATCTTAACTGATAACCTCAAATGGAAATACAAAATATTTAGATATTACTAGGTTAAGATGTCAGATCTGAACTTGGAGCTGAAATCCTATAGTGCTGGTTCAGGAGCATATTAGGGTTTTGATATTCTGGAGTTCTGTCCAACCAAATGCTTTGAATTTCATCCCTAACTTTGATTTTGCGGAGGAGATCAATCCATGCCCGGGCTCACTGAAAAATTCTACTTTTGTGAAAAGCCCTAATTTCTGGCAAGAGTGTCGGGTCCAAAACTGAAAACCTCAGAATTGGATTTTAATTCAACAGAAAGATGCACCCTAGGGAGGAGAGTTATTCCACCCTAATTTTGCTGAAAATATATGGAGAGAGATCCACAAAATAGGAATCCCTAGTTCCTGCAGTTGCACAATGTCTTCTTCTCAGGTTAGATCTGATACCATGTTAGATTTTAAACATTAAGCTAGCATATCATTAGGATATTTAACTGAGAGAACAACAAGCACAACAATCAAACACAAGAGACAATGAACACAATGTTTTTCCTTGGGGAAACCATAAATGGAGAAACCCCGCAACTTCCTCAGAGATAGAATCATCACCAAAGTAAAACCCAAAAACAGTAAGATGATCTTCTGACAGCAGTAACCTCTTTCTTCCTTGCCCCAATGTCTTTCTCTTCCTCAGCTATGCGCTACAACTGAGTGTGTCATAAATAGAGAGGCTATCTCTCTATTTATACTAATTCCTGACTTGACTAAACCCAACTAGGTCTGAATTCATTAGGTGACTCTAATAACCCTAGTGCCCCGAAATTGCAGGGAATTTAACCCTTAGACAATAGGAGAGTTAACCACCTTGACTTGACATGACTTTTTTACATTGTAGAAAATTCTTGATGGGAACATCGAGGCATGACATGACTCAGGTACATTACAAATATATCCCAAAATAAAAATTGGGTTACAACACATAAGAAATACAAGTGAATACATTCCGAAGTTACAAGTACATCAACAACTATGTTCATTGCAACATGCATATACTTGCATACACGAGTTCCCTTTGAGTAACACGCGTATCATATGCAATTTGCCTATATTAATACCCGCGTATATCTTGATTTGACATTAAAAAATATAATTCGAGATTAGATGAGATTAGTTGGGTCCTAATCCATAACTATCCCAACTACCTCAACCATCCCAACCTTCGAGACCACTCTACTTCCCAAAGTATAAGTAGAGGCCTTGGGTTGGGGCTAATCAGTCAATTTTGGAGAGCAAAGTTATGTTGGTGGTATATCTTCAGAGTCTTGGAGCAACATAACTCAAAATCCTTGGTTGCAGAGGAGTCCTTGTGTTAGAAGCTAGGTTTCATTCTTACCTATTCACCTTTTGTCAATAAAGAGAATTCTTCTCCCAATCTTGTCTTGTTTATCTCATGTATATTGGTTTAATGAATATATTCAATGATGTTATCATTATGTTTCATCTAACCTTTGATTTATATATATATGAGATATTGCTTGAAGAATTGGCTCTTTGTAGGTGAAGAGAAGCATCCCTAGAAGCTTTGGAGAATATTGGAGCAAGAGAAGATCAAGCTTGGATCAACCGTCGTTAATCGGGTAAGTCAAGACTTTCTTCCTATTCTCTTTCCATTCTCCGTAAAAGCTGATTGTATGCAAGTTAGTAGTGAGTTGGTAACCCCAGACCCTAGGTTATAAGGGTGAAATTTCCTGAACAATAGAACTGGCGACTCCACTGGGGAGCCCAGCCTACTGTGGGTTTATTCTATAGAATCTTTACCACTCTTTGCTCTGTTTCCGATTCTAAGTGTGGTATTTTTATCTTGCTTTTAATTCATAGTGTAGTGTGCCCAGAAGCCTTTAATTTTTCTTCTTTTTGAAGAATTTTTTTTGTTGTATACGCGTGTTTCTGTTATACATAGTCGCGTATAACAACTTGTATACGTGAGTTGCTCTATAAGATAGTCACGTATGGTACACGGGTTGCCTTCATGCACAGTTGCGTATATCCTGTAGCTGCATAATTTGTTAGTAGGGTTTGCTTGTCCCTGTTCTGTTTTATTTTTGCTTGCTTGGGAGTCTTTTGATTCTGGCATGACTCTGTGAGTCTAAAAGTATTGTGTCACACCTTGTGCTTGTTTTCAAGCCTTTGATCTTTCTTGGTTTGAATTTTCTTTCAACTTGTAATTTGAAGTTAGTCCTCCTGCTTGGTTGATGAGTTCAGTGTTTTGTATCTAGGTCAATGATCAAGGATTTGGATACTTTATATTATGTACTTCATTTTGTAGTGTCAGGATAGCAATTGTTCTTTTGTGATTCTAGTGGATTTTTGTGGTTCAATAGTTTGCCCAAGTTGGGTTTTTACGAGTCTTCTTCTTGTTTGATTGAAGCAGGTTATTTTGGGTCCTTTATGCTTCATTTTACTTATTATATGCTTTGATTATTCAAACTTGCTCAAAAAATTTGTATTTAGTTGCATTGAAGTTTTTGAAGAATTTTGAAAAAGTGAAGAAAAACATCTTATACTTTGGCATTTAGTTGCACTTAGTCGTTTTCCTTTCAGTATTTTTTCAAATAAAATGTCAAAAATTATAAAAAGAAGTCTTAGTTTTCTAGCACTTAGTTTCAATTTCATTATCTTACATTTACAAAAAGAAAAGGAATTTTGTTTAAGTGGTTGCAATTTGCTTTATACATCATTTTAATTTTTCTTATCGATTCTTTAACATCACAATATTTCTTGCCATTTACCTTTTGACTAAGAACAACCCTTAAAATGAACGATATAATTTAAAAATTATTATTAAGTTTTATTTTATTGGCTCATACACCAACTAGCTTAAGCTAGACTTGTGGAATAGCGGTTTAACTCTCCACAAGTGTTTAAATTCAGATGTAGTTGGCCAATCGTTAAGTAAATCCTCTTTTATGTTGATTGTATCTGGGAAGCTCCTCTCAAGCAGGAGTTAATCACAAGGTCGCATGGAGGCTTGGATTGAGGAGATAACCCTCCGATTCATTGTCAAAGTGTAGACCAAGGTTTTTGTGCATTTGGGGATTCTGTCTTAGATAGGGTTTCAGGCTTTGCTACCCTTCCCATGCTTATGAACTAGGCTTATGACTGCCCCCCAGACTGTAAGTATAGTTGCGGTAGCCTTTAGTCTCTTTTGACATCTAGAGTTTATACACAGGTACACCGAAAGGCTATTTCTGGTTGACCTTGGATGGTCTTGGAAGGTAACCCTTGTAGAAAGTGTGGGAGGGCGGTGGGTGATTCCTCCACTTGTGCCTAAGAACATATTCAAGGATTCCAAGTAACTATCTCTCAGCTTTCTTTTGGAAAGCATATCTTATACCCCTTGTGTTTGTTGTGGCTTTAGGAAATTTTGTAGTGATTTATCTGTGGTTTATTTGTGTTTAGTCGACCTTAGGGTGTGAAGAGTCAAATTTTCAATCTTGGAGGGCCAATCGAGTCAGAAGTTCAAGAAGATTGCAAAACATTCCTCCGCTTACTACAATTGAGCCTCCACCGCCCCCTCAAAGGAATATATTAGACATAGACAGTTCTTTTGAACCGATAGGAATTAGTGAAGTTTCGAGTGAACCAGAACTTAGGGAAAACTAGGTTGATACAACCACATTAGAGATAAAAGACTTGCAAGCTGACGAGTTTGCAAGAAATTTTAATTCACCTTTTACTGACTTAAACGATCCTATAATAATCCAGGTTTGTCCTTTCAATTCACCTGTGATTGGTGTATTTGTGAGCAGACTAATGTGTAGTGTAGGAGAAAGTCTTTCTACCCCCATTTCAACTATTCCAGCTGAAGGAGTGCCACCTCCCCCAGTTGGTACCCCTCGAAAAAGTATACCTGCTACTCCCTTAACTCCAGCTAGTTGTGTGGTTCAAATGTGGTAGGCACTTATGGTGGGATGGTCACTGGGATCCCTAGTGTACCTTCTGCCTCACCTTCTTTTGCACACACTGCTCAAAGTGGTCTTGTTGGATTCTCTTCATTTGTCTAGGGTTTTCTTTGGAATGGGGGGCACATTCCCCCATCCACTCCATATGTAGGCCCCACACCTGCATATGTAGGGGTGTAACTTGGAAACACCAACCCTTATGGTCAAGGTTTTCATAAATCGGTTTCAGATCCTTTCACGAGCTCTCCTTTCTCGCTTTTTAGCGGAGGGATACCGAATCCTATTTTCCAAACTTTAGTCTCAACTGGAGCAGCTCGAACCACATACACTGCACCACATATGAACAATCCACTGGATTATGGGTGGAATCCTTTCCAAAGTGGTGTGAGTACCTCGCAACTGGTAGCTGGGGGCAACCCTGCCTTTACTTTTGGGAACCGAGGGGAAAGTCCTTCTACTTCCCAAGCTCGCACTTTTTCAGGCTTCGGTAAGACCCAAACTTCCTTTCTTGGCAACTTTGAACTTGCCATACTTGTCCAAGTTAATGAATGACGCAGTGAAACATGATGCCACCTAGCCAGCTATCCCTACCAAATTACCCTCGGACATTCCAAAATTCGAAGGAAAGGTTGGTGAAGACCCAGGGGCTCATATCACCACCTTTCACTTGTGGTGCTCTTCCAACTCACTAAATGATGACACCGTTCGGTTGAGATTGTTCCAAAGAAATCTAACTAGTGCTGCAACAAAGTAGTACATTGAACTTCCCTCTGCTGCATTCGAACATTTTTGGGACTTAGATAATGTGTTCCTTAACCATTTCCACCTTCCCATCCTGTATGATGTCAGTACATAATTATTGTCCACCTTTCGGCAGGACAAAGCCACTCATATTTCAAATCATATCCAAGAGTGGCGAAGATGGAAAATGCTCATTAAGGCCACTATGCCTCCCAAGTTTTTGTTAGAATGGTTCCTTAAGTCCTTATTGCTGTATATATCTAAGGATGTATCCACTTTGGGAGTAACTAATGAGGAATAGGATATCCTTAGGGCCCATTAGTTAGATTTGATATATTCTCAGTCTGGGATTCTATATGAAAAAATCCCCGATGCACCGAGGCCAACACATAGTGTTGAGAAACCTAAGCCTAGACCCCATGCCAATGGTGTGGTTGGTTCAGTTAAATATACCACTGTAGAATATTTGGAAAAACAACTCCATGAGTTTTTCGTTACAAAATCTAAAGCAAAGGCAACAAAGGCTTCTCCCTCACCCCAAAATGCAAATGTTTTTTCTCAATCCTCCCAAAAGGGCAATCAACATCCTGGTGAGAGAAAGAAAAAGGGGAAGAAAGGTGAGGGAAACCAAAACAAGTCCAAACCCACAAACAATGATGATGGGGAAAAAAACAGAAAAAGAAGGTGAAATTTCCATGTAAGTTGTGCCATGAAGATCACGTGACATATCAATTCCCTCTTATAGATCAAGCTTAGAAGCTGCTGAAAAATCAACAACTGGCTGTTCTAAAGGATCCTTTTCCCCAAGGACAGAATGTAGCTTCAAGTTCTAATGTTGCAGGGGCACCACTAATGCCCCTGACCCAAACTATATCAACATGGTTTGATCCCAGACCTTACTCCATACTAGAAACAAGAACTATGAGACAGAGGCTCCTAAGAAGGGTAAGTCTATAGGTGAAACTTCTAACTCTCTCACAATTGAAAAACCTATTGAAACCATGCCTAAGATACCAAAAGGTGTCTTCAAGAAATCTTTGCACAATCCTAACGCTAGGGATGCAACCAATTACTCTGTATTTGAATATTTAGCCCAAACCCCTTGTGTGATGTCATATTTGGAGGTGTTACAAAGTTTCCCCTCCCAACGAGACGCACTCTTAGCAGCCTTAGGTAGTATGGATTCATTGAACCTCATGGCGAATTTTAACTTTTCTGATGTCAAAATTCACCTGCCATATCATGTGGCCTTATCAATACATGCCATCCATGGTGGAAAATCCATTGGAAGGGAAGTTGTCGATGAGGGTGCTTCCACATGTGTCATGTACTTGTCTTGCTGGAAGGATCTTGGATCTCCAGAGCTAGTTCCATCGAACACCCTACTTACTGCTTTCGAAGGATGGTCATTTCGTCCACATGGTATCCTACTATCTTTCAAGATAGAGTTGGTAGGGAAGGCAGTGTCTATTTAAGTAGAGGTAATAGATGCGTCGTTGGGTTATAACTTTCCCTTGGGGAGAAGTTGGAATTATGCCATGTCTACTATTGCTTCGGCCATTCTTCGGGTGGTAGTGTTTCCACACGAAGGGAAGTTGGTTTCAGTAGACCAACTCAGTTTCACTCGGAAGGGCCACATGGAAACTAATGAGTCCATCGTGCCATTGGTTGATCAGGTCAAAATTGCTTTAGAGAGCTTAGGGGCTGGAATGTATTCATCATTAATGGGCACATTCGATATCCCAACCCCGATTAAATATTTAGGTTTACTAGTGTAGGGAAGTCTATTTCAATGGTTGGTGATAGAACGGATCCTTGGGTCCTTCCTTCCCATCATGAGCCTGAAGTTCCCTTATCAACAGTGGAAGTAGCTTATAAAGCTACCGTTAACACCAGTGTTGATCCTGTTTCGATTCCTCCTGCAGTATTAGAGGAGCCAAAAGAAACCTATCTACCTGCTTGGGAAGAGAACTCTTTGCATGCTGATGATTTCTTAGATATGGTTTTTCCATCTGACGAAGCCATTTTGAAGCTATGTGTAGATATGATAAGATCTGCGAAGATCTTCATCATAGATTCTACTTTCTTCCAGACTTAAGCAAGATTGAAAATAAAGAGTTCCATATGAGACTAGCAGGTGATGTTGATATACCAATCAATCCCTTACCAAGGGAGGGGATATTTTCCAAGGGGAATATGGAAAAAATTTCTGTTACTATTCCTATCAACATCTCTGCGAACCCAAACATTGTGGAAAATGTATATGTTGGTGCAAACTTCTCTTTGGAGGAGATTGGTATCTATTCGGCCTTGTTTAAGGAATTTCGTGACGTGTTTTCTTGGTCATATGAGGAGATGCCAGGAATAGAGCCATCAATAGTCGAATATGAAATTCGAACCTATCCTGATGCCAAACCAGTTCAACAAAAACTTAGACCTATCAATCCAAGTAAAGCGGTAGCCATTAAGGCCGAAGTTGAAAAACTATGGTTTTATTTATCCAATAGCTTTGACGGAATGGGTATCCAACCTTGTTCCCGTTGATAAAAATAAAGAGACAATATGTGTCTGTACTAACTTTCATGATTTAAACAAAGCTTGTCCAAAGGATAATTACCCCACACCATTCATAGATCAAATCATTGATGCTTGTGCAGGGAGTGAAGTCTTTTTGTTTATGGATGGTTTCTCTGGGTATAATCAGATTCAAATCAAGCCGAAAGACTAACATAAAACATATTTCATTTGTCCTTGGGGTACATTTGTGTACAATAAAATTCCTTTTGGATTGAAAAATGCAGGCGCTACCTTTCAGTGGGCAATGAATTTTGCTTTTCATGAAATTAAGTATATTCTCGAACCCTACCTTGATGATATGCCAACACATTCTCATAAGAGGATCGATCACCTAGATCACTTGCGTGTAATATTCGAACGATGCAGACATTATAAAATTCACTTGAATCCCCACAAGTGTGTTTTCTATGTCGATTCAGGTAGTCTGCTTGGGTTCATTGTTTCTAACAAAGGTATTCAGGTGGATCCTTTGAAAGTTGATGCCATTGTAAATCTGCCTCCTCCTCATTCAATTAGGCAAATTCAGAGCCTGCAAGGGAAGTCTAATTTTTTTCAATGTTTTATCGTGAATTATACCAATATTACCAAAGGTTTCATGCACCTATTGAAACAGGACACCCCATTTGTATGGGATGAGACCGCACAACTTGTGTTCAAGGCATTACATAAATCTTTGTTGTCGGCACCTTTATTGTGTCCGCCAGATTACTCTCAACATTTTATATTGTATCTGGCCGCATCCGAGTCGACCATTGGGGTAGTGCTAGTCCAAGAGGATGATAAGCTCCAAGAGAATTTTGTCTACTATCTTAGCTGTGCTCTAGCTGGCCCTGAACTTAGGTACTCCCATGTTGAAAAGTTGGCCTTAGCAGCTGTGTATGATGTTCAAAGGTTACGTCACTATATCTTATTGAGGACTACGGTAGTAGTGGAAGATGCCAATTCTTTCCAATATGTCTTGTCTCGAGGCATAGTTGGAGGAAAATTTAACAAATAGATAGTCATTCTCCAGGAGTTTGACTTGGATTTTAAATCCACCAAATCCAAAAAATCCTTAGTTTTTGCAGAGCCCATTGCATAATTTCTAGGTGAAGAAGATATAGAAATTGAAGAAGACTCATTCCCAGATGAGCACATTTTATTGATTTCCACCTCTAACCTATGGTATGGGGATATACTTATCTATCTCCAGACTCTGAAGTGTCCTACAATATTTTCACGGGAAGAGCGACGCAAGTTATGCATACATGTGAAAAACTACGTCATTATTGGAGATACTTTGCATAGAAGAGGGGTAGAATCTATTTTACGTAAGCGCCTCACCCACAAAGAGGCTGATATTATCTTAAATGATGCCCATAACGGAGTGTGTGGGGGTCATTTATCCGGGTTAGCAATGGCCTAGAATATTTTACGTGCCGGTTATTTCTGGCCCATGATCTTCAAAGATTATGTTGAAGCCATGAAGCACTATCATCCTTGTCAGCTTTACACCAGAAATATGCAGTTGCATCCTACTCCATTATTTCCCGTCATCACAGTGGGCCCTTTCACTAAATGGGGGATAGATTACGTGACATGCAAACTAGTTTATACTCGGGGGCACAAACATATCATTGTCGTTGTAGATTACTTCATGAAGTGGGTAGAGGCAATGCCCACCTATAAGGGTGATGAGGAAACTGTAGCTTTTTTCATTTTTAACCTTATTATTGCACATTTCGGTATTCCAAAAGAGATTGTCACTGACCATGGCAGTCACTTCCACCACAACATGATGACTGAGATGGCTACTATGATAGGGTTTAAACAAGAACATTCATCTTCTTTTTACCCGCAGGAAAATGGTTAAGTCAAGGCAGTCAACAAAACCCGGTCAAATTGGCACATCATGCTATATCCTACACTTTGGGCTTATCCAACCAATGTGAAATATGCCATGGGGTTCTCACCTTTCCAACTCATTCATGGAGTGGAAGCAGTAACCCTAGTTGAATGCAAAATCCCATATTTAAAAATTGCCATTCATTAATACAACTAAGCTAGAAGAAAGTTTACTACACTTATAACATTTAGATGAGTTACGTAGAGATGTGCTTACTGCAAATGAAGCTCACAAAAATAGGGTGAAAAATCAGTATGATAAATCGATCAAACGTAGGATTTTTCCTGAAGGGGAGCTTGTCTTGCTCTAGGGCCAGGACAAAGAACCCTCAAGGGGGGGGGGGGTAGAAAAATTTAGGCCTATGTGGTTAGGACCCTATGTCAGGTCGGAAGTACTGAAGAAAGGGGCATATGAATTAATTGATTTTGAAGGGAATAAGCTGTCCGAGCCTAGAAATGGGCTCTACCTGAAGAATTACTATGCCTAGGCTTAGCACTTTTTCTTGTATTTTTATCATATGTAACTTTATGTACAATAGATAGCCAGTTTGTGTTGTTATATCATCTGTTGGTTGTTACATATGTATTTCGAGTGGTTCGTAGGTTTTGCAGATGGTGCTAGTCATCACACTTGTAACCTGGATTTAGCCGCATGGGTTATTTACTTACCCTCACTACAACTAGTTGCCTCTGGAGGCGCTTTCCTAGGTCCTGCTACCAATCATGTGGCTAAATACAGGGCCATCAATGAGCTTTTATGGGATGCCTTGTCATGTGGTATCACCCAGTTGGAAGTCAAACTTGACTCTCAACTGGTGGTTTCTCAGCTCAATTGAGCTTATCAGGTGCGAAATCCTATTTTATTACGTCAGTTTTTGTAAGTTAGGTTATTGGAAAGAAATTTTGGGTTTATTACATTCAATCACATTCTAAGAAATCAAAATTCATTAACTAATGCATATGCGAATTATATCTTATATTGGTATTTGACACACATTCCATATAATATACAACATATACATCACAAAAACACATGTAAATAAACTGGCAATATATATATATATATATATATATATATGTCCATATAGATAGGTCGAGTTCTTGATCCTCAGATCCAGTCATAGCTGTATAGATATACAAAAATGTACAAAAAGTGGATCGTAATCCATAAAATGCTCCTAAGACCTAATCTTGACCACCTTGGTCATCCTAACCACCCTGGTCACCCTGGTCACCCTGGTTGTCCTGTTCCTGAGCATCTTCAACTTCTTCAGTTTTTGCAGCCTCTATGGCCTCTATGTAAACAAGCACTGCCCTAACTACCCTTCTCATAAGGTGTATCTAGGTAGGCAGGATATCAACCACTAGCTCCTACATAACGACAGGGATGTGCTCAATGCGTAAAGTAGGGACTCTTTGGGTAAGCCTAGACAGTTTCCCCTCAAGAACCCTGATCAAAACCTGATCCTCCCCTACCACTGGTCGTACATACATACGAGGATTCCCATTAGGGAAGATTGGTCCAATATCTGCATTTTAAACATTCAAAAGGATTAAAAAATTTATACATATGTATATATCTTTTATGATTAAAAATTGATAAAAATTTAAAAACTTGAAAAACCAAAATACCTGATGCTCCCCATGCTCCTCCAGGAGGGAGGACAAGGTCATTGTCACCCCGAAAATACATCCCAACATATGGAAACTGCTTCAATGCTGGTAGCTACTGTCCCCACCATAAGTAGAACTCATCATCATAAACACTCTGAACCGAGCCACCGTCGCCTTGGCAGAGAAATCTTTCTCCCCACCTACTCAGTCTAGGCTCACGGGTAGAGAAAGCTGGTAGAGGTACTGTAGGGCTAAGGGTGGCCACTCTCTTAAAGAAAAAGGCCACCAATATACTACAATAACCAAAGTTCTTACGCTGGCCTCTCTTGTAGTTAGAGATTTGTTTCTGCATTATCGAAATTACTCCCCAGCACCAGTCAAATAAATCTCCCTATAGGAATTTCACCGCAATTCTCATTTGTTTTCGAGTTACGAGGTGAAGTGATGACGATCCCGCAACCCTTACTACTGTGATTACCAACACTTGTAATGGAAATCTACGGATATGTGCAATAGGGATTCAAGTTCCCCTTTTTTTAAATGCCAGGCGCACAGTAAGTGTCAATATAGTTCTGAACACTTAGAAGGTCATCGCCCCTGCCTATACCTTCCAAGTTGACTAGAGCTCCCTGTCGTGAAAAAACCACAATAAAATAGATGTCTTCCAGTGTAGTTTCTAGAATCTCGCCTTATAGGTCAAATACACCTAGATCATGATCCCAGTAGTTGATCAAAAACTCCAGAAAACAGACATTAGATCGCATAGGTGAAGTACAGAAGAACTTTAGCAACATACTTTGCCATAATGAATGCACCATGGGGGCACTACGAAGTGCATCTTGTTCCATGGTTTCATGTTCCCTCTACCTCCACTCCAACACCATATTTTAGCCTGTCCATAAAGCCATTTTAAAACATTAAAAATCATTCAAAAACTTTGATTTTGGCCCTAATTATGCTTTTCCTATGTTGCGCAGTATATGCGACTGTCCTTTGGGCATGTCGCGTATCATACATGGGTTTCCTTCGGGAAAGCCATGTATAAAATGCGTGTACATGACTGTGTAGGTTGCGTACCCATGTATATAGTGCAACCTTCCTAAAACTGTCTTAAAACATTAAAATTTTGCATAAAATTAAAAATTTGATTGGATGAAATGAAAGAGTATGAAGAGCTGATTTACTTGACACTTGCGGATTTGAAATTCGTCCACTGGTTTGTCCACAACGAGCGATTGAAGTCAGAGGTAAAAATGGCATATATTGAGTAAAAATATGAAATGGTGATTTTGATTTCTATTTTTGAACTATTTATAGAAATAATATCAAAATGTAGGTTTTTGAGCCTATAGTTGTTTTTTATATTAAAAATCAAACTAATGGCATGTCATGTTTACCTAATGCAACAGGTCCGAGATTACTCAAAGTTGTTTTCCACTAATATAGGATAGGATTTGGGTCATTTATATGCATTTTTGAATTTATACCTACTCTGCCTTAACCCTAGGATCACTACTTTGACCACAGACTATGGTATTTAACCATTATTACCTTGTCTATACCATTGTTCTTCTGTGGATAGGGATTTCCTTTCATGAGTACCATATTTTAGAACACATTTATGTCATTTGGTATTCATGCCGCATTTTTTGTAGGTTAGGGGAGCCTTCTTAGCTACTTTTCATGCTAAATTGAGCCTCATTTTGGTCTCTTTTTACAAGCTATCACCTTTATAAGGCTCCCCGTCCTTATGGAGTTTCTTTAGGCCCAGGTTTAACTCCTCAAAATAGACTTGACTGCTGAGTAAACTTGTCCATTCAGGCTTGTTAAGAATATGTGAATGGGAATTCGCATTGGTGGTAGGTTATCACTTTCTTGGACCATGTGGAATAATACGAGAAAGGATCGCTCTCTTTTCTACAGAATTGAGAAGAGTATTCTCAGGCATAGATTTATCACTTTTCTGGACTTGAGGGACTAAACTTACAGAAAAGAAGCAATCAGTATGAGCTTAGTTTTCTCTTTTTTCGTGCTTTGGACCTAAACATGAAAAATATTCCGAGTGTACTTTATGTCTTTGTCATGCTCGTTAAAAATTAAGAAAAAAACATTGAATTTACTGTTGTAAGCCCCAATCCTTGTAATCAAATGGATATTTCCAAGTGATATTACTTTCCTTCACACTTGTAAAACTCAAGCTATATGCTGGTCTTGAAGGAGCGTTGTGTAGGTGGTAATTTACCCTTTTTCGGACCTCCCTGACTAAGTATGGAAAAGGTTCACCTTTTCTTCTTCAGAAGTTAAGATAGTTTTTCTTCGGTATGTTTATACTTTTCCGGCCTCAGGAGACTAAATTGGATAAAAAAGGAACCCCCTGGAGTCTTCTTCGGAGTTTTCAGACTCTCTAAACATGAAAACACCAACGAGCACGTACAAGTTCAAGCTCGTAAGATCCACAAATCAGTGACATTATCAAGCATTATTCTCTCCCCTCTTCAAGCTTGTCAAAACTGAAGAGAGACCTGAGTTGAATTTCCTGGACTTGTTAAAATTTAACAGGAAAGACAAGGAAGAAGTTTTCTTTTTGGGTTACAAACGGTGGCAGCATGTCCTCCTTGAACATAGTACTCTTTGAACTTTCTGATACTCATGTCTCAGTTTACACTTTCAGTTTCAGCTATCACTTCGAGTTGTCTTACTCCTCCACTTGTCCTTTATACATGGGGAATATGATCATGTCTCCTATGTGACAGATAAGTCTAGTTGTTCTATCTGCAAATTTAAAATCTACCTTGGGTTATCTCTGTGTCGTGCTCACTGTTCAAGGATTTATCCTTGTTTATGCTTATTATCCTGATTCCATCATTATCCTATCTGACTATTACTTGTGTCTACCTTCCCTCATATAGTTCCTAGTCACTCTTGTGATCCGTTGGAGGATCTATTTCCTTCCTCATCACAACATGGTTTCTCATTAGTACTTCTTGAAGATGAAGACCTCGAGTTTTGACGATGGTACCTTAGGATTCACTTTCATCATTGGTGAACTCCTTTGCTTCAGTTGTCACTTTTCACCTATTGATTGAAAATATGTTGAATCCTTTCCATGTTTGACTTCAACACATCTATTCACATGGCCTGGATTGTACTGGTTCCTTTGGATTTTGAGGAAGACCTTGGGTTAACATTTATAACCTAAGTTGCAAGATACTGTTATGTTCATCTTACATAGCTTCCAGATTTTGAAGTCTCATCATTGTATAGTGTGGCTTCGATCCACTTTTGTAAT
The DNA here is from genome assembly GCA_001517045.1 of Pseudotsuga menziesii. Classification (NCBI taxonomy): domain Eukaryota; kingdom Viridiplantae; phylum Streptophyta; class Pinopsida; order Pinales; family Pinaceae; genus Pseudotsuga; species Pseudotsuga menziesii. The sequence goes on along the minus strand of LPNX010235040.1, from coordinate 377,808 downwards.
ATATGTGGTCTTATACCCGTATTATATGATGTAATCAAATATTGTAAAGGAGCTAGTGTTCCAGTATATTGAACATGGCATCCTCAGATATGATTTTGTATATGACATTGATATGTATTTGTTTCGGGTATTTCCTTTGCTTCCTTGGAGTTATGAGTTCTTCAAGACTAATATTGTAATGTATTTCGGCCATTTCTTCCCTCTGACCTCAAACATTAGGGGGCATCTCTTATCATCCAAAATGGAACTTCTCCATCCAAGTGCTGACATTCATCATGTCGGTACACAAAAGGAAAATTTGTATTGAAGTCGCCAAAACACTATAGATGTGCATGACCTTTGATGCATTATCTTCAGACCAACCTTATATATTTTTATTCTAAGTTTTGGTATGCATACGTGACTATGTGCATTTCAACTCATGTGTCATACGTGACTATGTGCATTGAAACCCGTTTATACTTGGATATGCGAGTTTCCTTCGAGTAACACACGTATCATACGCGATTTGCCTATATTAATACCCGTGTATACCTTAAATTGACATTAAAAAATATAAATCGATATCAAATGAGATTATTTGGGTCCTAATCCATAACTATCCCAACTATCTCAACCATCCCAACCTTCGAAACCACTCTATTTCCCAAAGTATAAATAGAGGCGTTTGGGTGGGGATAATCAATGATTTTTTGGAGAGAAAAGTTATGCTGGTGGTATATATTTAGAGTCTTGGAGCAGCAGAACTCAGAGTCCTTGGTTGCAGAGGAGTCCTTGTGTCAGAAGCTGGGTTGTATTCTTACCTATTCACCTTTTGTCAATAAAGAGAATTCTTCTCCCAATCTTGTATTATTTATCTAATGTATATTGGTTTAATGAATATATTCAATGATGTTATTATTATGCTTTTCATCTAACCTTTGATATATATATATATGAGATATTGCTTGAAGCATTGGCTCTTTGTAGGTGAAGAGAAACATCCCTAGAAGCTTTGGAGACGAATGGAGCGGGAGAAGATCAATATTGGATCAACCGTTGTTAATCGAGTACGTCAAGACTTTCTTCCTATTCTCTTTCCATTCTCTGTAAAAGATGATTGTTTGCAAGTTAGTAGTAAGTTGGTAACCCAAGAATCTAGGTTATAAGGGTGAAATGTCCTGAACAACACCATGTGAATTAAATATAGAAAATTTAAACAAAATTATAGCAATAGAGTAACGGAAAAATCATTAAAAGGTTAAATTAATTAATAAAAGGTTGGGTAAATTGTTATATGTACCATTCCCATAGTAATCATGTTTTTATCTACTCAATTCAAATTGTAACTGATAAGCAACTCTTGCCCTACAACTATTGATTTAATGGCACATACAAAACATGGTTTCCTTCAAGCCCCTCAAATATGCAGTTGGGTATATTAATTGTAGACCTTAGTTGTGTATTATTTATAAACCCCTCAATATTCCCTATAGATTTTGACCTTTCGTTAATGTACAATGTTGCTCCTTTATTTTGATCTTTGTCTTTCTAGTGACAAATAATTTGCTGACAATCCATAATTGTGCATACTTCATCTATATTGGACTAGGAACATCAAATATTTGTAGTTGTAATAGGGTCCAACATACACCATCAATTCTCTATATCTGTCGTAATCAACCTTTATGCCATCCATGCAAAACAACCCCAAACCATGTAATGATGATGGTGAAATTCAATATATCTGCTCGTTCACACAAAAAATTGTATTTAGTTTAGGAATATCCTTAGGTACCAATTGTTTCACTAGATGTTTGTACCTCAAGGGCACCTCAATGTCGCTTATTGTCTCATCATCATAGGAACATGACCCCCCTTCAGCGAGAAAAATTCCATGCGTTTATGGATTTTTCTTTTGATATTTTGACATATAGTTGATATAACCCTTGTAAACCTACTAGATGTCTCACTTTCATCTAGTCTTACTGAACTCCCCTCGCTCGAGGACGAAAGGTCTGGAAAATACCTGTTTGGTTCTAATTTCTCCATGAGAAAAAAAATATAGGACCTTCTTGGTTATGCATAATTCATATTAGAGAATTACAAGGCATTATGGCATGCATTTTACATTACCATCATACATAGTTAATAGTTCTCCCCCAAGCTTGAAACTGCATATGTTGATTAGTAAGGGATTTTTCGTTTAATTGACTTGCATGTTCAAAATTGGAAAAACTGGCCAACATCTTAACGACCACTTTACCTTAATTCTCATTCTCCTCAACAACAACAGCCAGGTTTGAGGGTAGTTGTTGAGGGAGGCATACCATGTCATTCTCCTTGTGTAATTTTGATAATAAAAAATAGTAGTCTTCACACTCTCTAAATTCCCTATTCCTAATATATCCCTAGAAACCCAGTCTATCCATAGAAACCATAGAAACCTAATATAGTACTATAAACTATAGAAACATAATATTTCCCAATAAACACTAATATAACCCTGAAAACCTAATCTAGAAACCTAGAAACCCAAGATAGGCCATATTCACTAATTTTTCTCCCTCCTTTCAAAATCCTAAATGATTTTTCCAAATTGATGTAAGGGATATAATCAATTTGAATGATTCTTGTCAGCAAGACCTAGGTGGCAATAGATGGTTGTTTTTGATTGTAAATATCAATAGAAATGTTGATATCCCCTTTACTAGGCACACCTATTAATCAAGGTAAGGGGTTTTGAAAAATTGTCTTATAGGCCTCCTCTGTATGTAGTCTTAGATTATACACCTATGGGAGAGGAAGACCATAATTGATGATTGTGCTCATATCTATGATGATTGAAAAAAGAGGATTCATGAATAATTAAAGGCACATTTTACACAAAAATGGCGTCCAACCAAACTCTATAGAACATTTTGTCGAACTCAAAAATTTCAAGTGAAGTAAGTGTGGGTATTGAAATATTTTGGAGGCATTACATCCTATGTGGATTCTCAACCTCCTCGACGACCTCCTTGACTTCCTCTCTAACCTCCTCAAGCTCCCTGATCTCCTGTATGAACTCCTCAACCGCCTTAACCTCATATGTGAACTCCTTGACCTCCTCGACCTCTTTTGTGAACTTCGTGGTGACCTCTGCAAACTCCTCAAACTATCTACCCTGGTCGATGAACTCCTTGACCTTCTCAGACTCCTTTGTGAACTACTTGACCTCCTCAAAAACCTCCATGAAGACCTTTGTGGCCTCTTGGATCCACCTCTTATGCGAAATTTGTAACATCTACGAACACTGGTGAGAGGGAAGCTAGAGTGTTGGAGCTCGATCTAAATCCTCCCAAAGAAGAGTGAAGGAGTCCCTATCAAACTCAACTTCTAGATAGGTATTGTAACCCCGCGAGCACTAGATATATGTGCATGGTGTTGGAATGGCATGCAATATTTTAATCAAACTCACGCTTAAATCTCTAATCCACATTATTATATAGTTCAGTGTAATAAGCTTATAAAACCCTATAATATTAATTAGTAGCTAAGGGTTCATAGTTAGGCTGTATGGGTAGAGGTTAAAGGTTCATAGTTAGGGGGTATGGATAGAATTTAATGGTTCATAATTAGGGGCAAGGGTAGAGGCCAGGGGTTCAAAACCAGGGTTAGTCCCTAACCCTATAACCTATAAACAATTAGGAATATACTATAAGAATGGATCCTAAGAGAATATGACACAATATAGTAAAAAATACATCTTTATTTTCTATACGTTTCATAAATAGTACTTGTAGGGTTTTAAAATGATATCTATTATATGTAAATAGATATAGAGACTACATGGTTTTAATATGAGGTTGATGTGGTATGGAATTTGGGATAAGTGTTAATGGGCTTATGGGTAGAGACTAGGTCTTCATAGTCATGGTTTTTCATATAACCCTTAAACCCCTAACCAACTATGATCTTAAAAGAGGAGTCTATGTAGGGAGTTAGCTAGGATCGATGTTAGGGATAGGGGGTTAAGGGTTATGTATTTAGGGACAAGTGGATAAAGGGTATGTACCTAGAGATATAGGTTTGGGATTAGGGGGTATGTTTTTTACTGATATGCATGCATGGTTTAGGCCCATGCATGTGACCCAATGGACAATGTGCAAAACCACAATTTATCGTACATTTCCTACATAATGTATAATTGGCTCACAAGTGGGATTATATGGTCATCATTTAAAGTTATAGAACACCATGGATGATTATTTGGATCTATTCAATTGAACAAAAAGTGAGATATAACATCAGATATTTGACCACTTTCATATATAACATCATATTTCTATGCATAATCAAACCGAAAAGAAATCCAAAATTTTGAACCAAAAATCCAACGACACATTACCTTGAACCAAAACCCCTTAACCCCTACCAAGAGAAAATCCTTAACTTCTTATCCCTAACTACATAAGTACTTGTAACCCCTATCCCCCACCTTAAAATACACACCCTCTAACTATGACCAAGTGCTAATATATACCCCCCACCTAAAACCAAATAAACCTTAAGTTTTACCCTTGAATACCATTTAAAATTGGCCCCTAATAATAATATATAAAATTACAAATCCCTAACTCCTAACCCCCATGACATGACCAAAATCCATATCCTTTTACTTGATATAAAACCTATACTCCTTAATATTAATTCATTTTCCTAAATACCTAGCCATAATCATGACACAACAAAAACACATACCCGTTACCTTAACCCAAACATTCCTACACCTAACTGCATAAACCATAATCCCTTTCCTTCCCGTAGCTTTGTACCTCATAAGTACCTTGTAAGAATAAACTTGAAATGATGTCGATAAAAAATTCCTAAACAATCATTCCCTATTTATGTCACATGTGATTCCACATTGGCCCATCGTTAAGATACAAAGCCAAATGTCATGACATAAATTGGTTTACATAAATATATTATGATAAAGATTTGATTTGTGGACTATGCTTTGTTAAACTTTAGAAGGGACCATTTGAAGAAGGGTGCAAAAGATAAAAACAAATGGAGCTTTGTGGATTGAGTTATGCTAGTTGGATTGTTTAATATTTAATAAATACATAAATTTGTTTTTAAATATTATTTTGATAATATGAATTCACGTAAAATGAGACATATTTGGTGTTGTAACCTTAAGGATACTAAAGGAACAATATATAGAAATTAACAATTAGAAAAAATGAGATTATTTTCAAGATTGAGTTATGCTAGTTGGATTGTTTAACCTTTAATAAATACATAATTTTTTTTAAATATTATTTTAATAATATGAATTCAAGTAAAATAAGACGTATTTGGTGTTGTAACCTTAAGGATATAAAGGACCAATATATAAAAATTAACAATTAGAAAAATGAGATTATTTTCAAATCTACACAACACCCAAATAAACCCTATGGCTTCCATTTGTGGATGGAACACTTGGATGTAAGCTTGAGCTTCATCCAAATCCATGAAGCCCATTTTTGTTAACTCAATGGATTATTACACAATACAAAGTGCATTTTCACACCTCTGTGATAGTATGAATTTTTTATGTTGGATGATGGTATTATAACTTTGGTATTATACATTCTAACAAGAAAGTAAATAAAATATAGGAGTATCATTGCAAATATGAATAATGGTTCCACTATTATGAAACAAGACACTCTAAGGTTTTTCAAAGTTAAAATTCATACTAATTTTAATAATATTCCAAATATTTTATGTCAATCACATTCTAGATGTTATATGGTTGAAGTCACATTCCACATGCACATAGTTGTTTTTTAAACTGCAATTTATTTTTCCATATGTATAGTTTCAAATTCATACCAATTTCCCATAAAGTAATATATATTCTGCAAGGATATCTTAGAGTTATTGACGTTGCAAAAACTCAAGGTCATGTTAATTTGGTTGCAAAATGGATAGTATTGGACTAATAGATTTGAATATTTTATCATAGAAAGGAGTTGGAAACCAACCATAACTCTACACAATCAATAATTATACATGAGAAATATGGAGCAGATGTAGAATCCAACTATAAAGTGAAAATCCAAGAATGTATGAATATTGAAGGTTAATTTAAACCCCTAAGATTAACACAAAACCAAATATATACCAATAAAACACTTAACATTCTAAAGTTAATTTACCATGTTAAATTGTCATGCTACAAGGCCAACTATGCCTAAAAACTTAATCTTCCAAAACTTAGTCTACAAGATCTATTGTTATAAACAAAAACTAGAGAGAATTGATTCAATCTTCTTATGCATAGTTTTAATGGGGGCGTTGATAATTAGTTTGTGCATATATATCTCTCTCATATTTAGAATCTAGCACCAAATTATTACATAAATACTTTCCAAAATATAGAACAAATACTGAAGTGTATTAATGGATTGTCTATTGAAGAAGCACTGAAAGCACAAATTTAAAAAGTTTCAACATTGGTCCCGTGCAACACATTAATTAATATATAGGTATGGTTTTTGATGCTCGAATTGTTAGTTTCAGTCATGTTTGAGTCTGGAAACCTTCCCACACTGTAATATCCCTGAATCATATTTCATAGATACTAACTCCAGACAAAGACTTGGTACAAAAAATTGTCAAACTACATGCTAGGAAATTACTAGTTTTGACTGGAAGGACTAAAAATGAAAGGGATTATTCACAAAAGGAACTCAGAGCTTCGATACCACTGTAATTTTCCAGATATGATGTATATATCTGAATACTAACTCTGGTGATAGTTTAATAAATATTTGAAATAAAAAATGTGTATTCAACTAGATAATTTTTGGACTAGGCGGATGGAGGTATTTTGCTGGAAAATTGATGGATAGGGAAGCGTGCAGAGGGAATGTAATATCCCCCAATTTGTAAACATTAATTTTAATGTTAAATCTGGACTGTATTTTTTTGATGAGCTGGATGATTGCGAAATCCTCCCAAACGGTCCTTGGAGGACACTTGTAACCGCTATATTTTTTTTCCTTTAATGAAATTCTGGCTGAAAGGGACAACCGCAATAAAGAGGAGACTATGTGTGCAAGAGTGGGGGATGTAGAGAAGTAAAACTCAGGAAATTACATTAGGCCTTGAAATTCCTTAATGGCGCTAGATAGACCTTGGAGAAATTAGGGTGCAGTGGTTGACAAGGATTAAATGGTGAATGGACTGTAGCTGCGAAGGAAGATCAGACAAACCCTGGAAAAATTAGGGAACACAGTGGTTGATGGAGATTCCTTAGGGAATGGATCATAGCTACAAAGTAAGACCTAGGAAAAAAAACTATAAGAGAGCATATGTGAGGAGGCAGGATGCTCTTGAGTATGCTGGGAAAGAATGAACTTTTGTTGTATGAGCACTCTGTGTTAGGAAAGAGTTGAGAGAAATACTTGTTGTGTAAGCACTCTATGTTAGGCAAGTGATTTCTGCATGAAAAACTTAACTGAGGTTAGTTGTCTTCACTCTTGGAACACATAGTTTAGCTCAGGGGTGATTGAGGATAAAGAATATCAATGAAATCTATGGTTGGGTGGAACATGGCTATTCCCCTTTCATTGTGGCTCACGTTACAAACAAGTTCCATTACTGTTTTTTTTTTCTTTCCTGCAAAACCATTAAGCTCAGGGTATGTATATACACATGTTTATATGTGTTCAATGTTAATGAAATGATAACTACCAGTTTTAGGTTTATTGATGAGAATGTTTCTTATGAGCTAATGTATACTCATAATCTGTTTTGAATGACTATATATGTATTTGGTAATATGGTTGCTCAAATGGGATAATGTTGTTTCTTTAAAGAGTTACTAGGATGCTGTAAGATTCTTTATTAAATCCACTCTAAGGGACCCATGGTAGGGAACTCATGGTGCTCTCCTGGGTTTATCCTTCTCCTATTAATGAATCCCATTTCTAATACCTTAAATTCCTAAGGGAGGGTAAAACTATGAAGGGAGTATTGCTACTGAAGTTCTCAGGAGCTGGCCACTATAAACCAAAATACCTAAGCTCGTGCTTTCCTAAATGTCTCAATCAGCTTAAATCCTTGAGTCCATCAAGGTTTGGAAACTCCTTAGTATTTCTAAGCAAACACAAAAGTCAGGAGAAAATTTTGGGTTGAAAGGCCTATGGGGGTCTAAAAATGTATAAATAATTCAAGTGCTTCTGTAACCCACAATCCGCAGTCCGCGTTGCAAGAGAGGGAAGAAGAATAGAATTTATGAGGAGCATGAAGTGTTTCCACAACCTACAATATGCCTTGTGGAAGTGGAAGCCAGGGTTAAAACCTAATGAAGATAAGAACCTTCCACAATCCTCAATCTGCATTGCGGAAAGCAGAAAGAGGAGGTCAAACTATACACAAAGTAAGTGCTTCTGTAATCTGAAATACGCATTTCAGAAAGCAAAAAACAGAGAATACAAATAAGTAGGATGTGTAGGTTTTTGCAATCCACAATCGACATTGCAAAATGCAGAAAGAAGAATGTGAAAGAAAAATATAAAGAAGATATGGGATTTCCGCAATCCACAATCCGCATTGTGGAATGTAGAAAGAGAAAAGTAGAAAGAAAAATATAAAGGAAATACGGGGTTTCCACAATCCACAATACGCATTGTTGTATGTGGAAAGCGGAGAATGGAAAGGAAAATATAAAGAAAATAGGGGGTTTCCGCAATCCGCAATACAGAATGCAGAAAGCGAAAAGTGGAAGAGAAAATATAAAAAATATGGGGTTTCCGCAATCCACAATATGCATTGTGGAAGTGGAAATGCAGAAGGGTAAGTTCATAAAGGAATTAAGTGATTTCCGCAATCCGCATTGCGGAAGCAGAATTGTGGAAGGGAATTCTGTATGTAGAAGGACTGTTGCATAAACAAGTGAGTGTAGGGATGAATGATTAGAGGAAGAAACATGGCCCATGAATTATGTAAAAGTTTTTTTTTTATATATATGCATTTTAGTAGTTTATATGGATATATTACAGGGAAAAAACAAAGGAGAATTTCAAGACAGATAAATCATCTTCCCTAACACATTTATATCGGGGACCATTTAGGTTTCAGAGTCAGTTATGATGAAACTTACTTCCACGCTTTTGGGTCACCCAACCGTGAAACTAAGAAGATTATTTCATATCCTTTCAACTAGAGGCTTTGCGAAATTAAAATAGGTATTATTAGACATTTAAAGGTCATCCAATGCTGTTTTAGACATATTAGAATAGTTGGAGCAAGACTTGGGGCTATTTGGGATAAGTTGGACAATTTTGGCATGGGGAGGTCCTATGCAGTGGAGGCTGCCCAAACAATGTACTTCATAAAATAAATTGAATTATGAAAGGTTGTATGGACAGAGGGGTCAATAAAAATCATGCAACATATTAAAAAATTGCATTTGGATAAATATATCTCCTGGAATTGATGAAATTGTAAAACTAGTAAATTTTAAATAGTCATCTAGCTAGGGTGTACTGAAAAGCATGAAATTCGCATAATAAGTTTAACGGACTTGAGAATAGAATTTTAAAAAGATTAATACAAATTTAATTGACACATTACATCATTTATAATCATACCCATGGTGATTACTCATTTATTATTGCATCAAACTCCTCAAAAACCCTCATCTAAGACCAATTCAAGCTCATTGATAAAAAACTGGACATGTTAGCTTATTGGAAAAAATGATAACAGTATTATAGAGATATCAAATAGATTCTATGGACTGATTCACCTCAAAATGAAGTTGGATAACTGACCATTCCCAAAATGGGACTCAAAACAGTGCGCAGGAGGCCCAATTTTGACATCAAGGTGGATGGGAGTGTAGGTGAATCTTTCAATTCACTGGACCTTAATTTCACTGAAGAGAATGATTGCCATAGATGTTTGATATGAATATGGTTATTTTCATGAATGTTACAACACCTGCAAAGAGAAATAAAGGGAGGGAGAAGAATGGGGAAGAGGGAGAGGACTTGGGTCACATCTCCCAATAGATTGAGGCACAGCACTTAATAATGAAGCTTAGATTCAATCAATATTGCAACATACATTATCCAAAATGAGTAAAGGATCTCAAATTTCCTTTAAATATATCCCTGGGTGAATTTTTGAGCAGGTATAGGTAATAGGTGACCTGTGAGAGCAAGTCATCCACTTAGAAACCCTAACCCTAACCATGAATGCAAGCTCCTTGATAATTTTAGCAAGTAGGTGTCATTAAGATGTTTCCCTGTCATTGTCTTCATGAAGAAAAAATATTTTTTCCCTTCATAAATATCCATCTTGCATATGTATTCATCCACCCAATCCATGGATGAATAAAGTCCTTGGCTTACTAATTTATGTGAGATGTAATCATAAACCCTCTTCAAAGATAAGTTTTCTCTCCACACAGGTAGCCCTTGAGGCATCTCCATCAATTCATGCATGCCACACAAATACCTATAGATGCAGGAAATACTTGTGCATCCTTGGAATTCCATCTCAGTGATGCACTTGTCTATCCAATCCATGTAAAAATAAGTACCTTTATATGCAGATATGAATGGTATGTCTTCTTGAATGTATTTTTGCAACAAGTCAAATGTTTGAAAAAACCCTTTTAGGGCATTTCCTTTTACACACACTTGCAAATCAGAATTTTCTTCATGTTCATCCTCCACATAAATTTCCTCCATCATACTCCATGCATTTCATTCCATGCAAGATGAAAGGTGTGGTACATCCAAATCCATTTGAAGTTGATATATTTGCAATTTTGACTCTTGAAGAGCCTTTTGGGTGCTCTCCAAAGAGACATATGTATCCTCCAATTCATTTCCAAGCCTTTCTGCTTCATTTTCCTCCCTTTTGAGTGCATGATGGTATATTTTCATTACCTCAAAAAGATGATTCCTATCTGATAGAAAACTCATGTAGCTTTCCCTATAACAAAGGTTGTAGCTCAAGGACCATAGACAATAATGACATCCCAAAAGGAGGGAAACAAATCTCCGATGGGGGTACAACAACATAAAATGATAATCTACATTAGAATATATTCCAAAGTTACAAATACAACAACCATCCCTCTTAAATAGGAAAGTATTCTCTCGCTACAATCATAAACACATATGGTCATGTAAACATCACAGAGTCATCATCATCATTGCTACCATAGTCCTCATATTGTAGATGATTGAATAGTGTAATCTATCAGATCTATCTATCATCATAAGTTTCTATATATCCATCCTTGTTTGATGATGGGTGTACGACTATTACTTATCTAGGTATTCATCATATCTATGAGAAATACATCACATAGGTACAACCCAAGACCATTCATTACATTTCCTTTGCAATCACCTGCGTCTCTTACCATCATCTCATCATATCCATATCATCTCATCATCATACATGGAGCACAACCCAGATCATATCATAGACCACCTATGTTATACCAACATAGGAGCACACTAGGACTCATTACATCACCAAGACAACCTGCGTCTTCCACTATGCGAGAATCACCTACGAAGAAACCAAGTGAATTATGTCTCATAGTTAATCTATGTTCTACAAACATAGGAGCACGCCATGAATCATTACATCTCAATGATGACCTACATCTACCACCATGTGAGAACCTCCCAGGTAAACACCAAGTGCCTTGTGACATCTCATCATCTCCAATATGGGAACACACATAAGGAATTATTACATCCAAGGACAACCTACATACCACACTAGGACTGATTACATCCAAGGATAACCTCAAGGAATTATTACATCAAAGGAAAACTTGCATACCACTCAAGGACAGACTACATCCAAACACAAAATTCCAGGACTCATTACATCTAAGGAAATCCTATGTACCACACCAGGATTGATTACATCCAAATACGACTAGAGAAAATTGATTGCGTCCTGGGACAACCTTTTCTATACGCTAGGACTGATTACATCTAGGGACAACCTATATACCTTCCCATGTGAGATATTTTTCTAATGCATATGTCTCTTCTAGTATCTCGTCATCTCTGGCATGGGAGCATGCCAAGATTCATTACATCACCAAGACAACCTACGTCTCCAACCAGGCTATAACTCGTCACTCCCTCTTTCTAGGGACCTTGTTTTGGATCACACCAAGTCTATCTCTGAAGTACTCAAACTTTAGTCTGGCTAGAATCTTGGGGAATACATCATCTATCTACTCATCCATCACCACATATTGGAGCTTAATTGCTCCTTTCTGCACCATATCCTGATATAGTGGTACTTGATCTCTATGTGCTTTAACTTGTCATGGAACACTATGTTCTTAGAAAACTTCACGCAAATTTGGTTTTCACAAAAGATAGAATTCACTTCTAACCAGAGATCAAAAAAATCAAATAGTAGCTTATGAAGCCATAATTCCTCACAACTAGATGATCGATAAACACCATACTCAGCCTCAACTGTACTCAGTTCCATGTAGGACTGCTTCTTGCTAAAATAGGAGATAATACTAGATCCCAAACTGAAGCAACATTTTGAAGTGCTCTTCATCTAAATGGTGCTACCTTCCCAATATGGATCAACATAACCGCTTAGATTATTCTTCTAATTCACATCATACTTAAGTCCATACTCAGTTGTACCCTTCAGGTACCTCAATACATGCTTTACAGTAATTAGGTGAACATGTCTCAAATCCGTTAGGAACTGGCTCAGTGTGTTCACAATAAAGAATATGTCTGGTCTCGTATTTTTTAGGTACATAAATGATCCGGTCATCTGATGATACATTGAGGCATCAACCGAATCTGATGAATAATCACACAATAGCTTCAAGGTCAATTCCATAGGTGTGCATATCACCTTACAATCCAATATTCTAAATATCTTCAGAATCTCTATTGTATACTTTCCTTGAATAAGGAAAATACCATCTGTGCTTTTCCACACCACCATTCCTAAGAAGTGGTGCATCATCCTTGGGTATTACATCTCGAACTCAGTGGTAATATTCCTCTTTGCATCTACAATGAGTTCATCCTCTCCTATAAAAAATAGGTCATGAACATATAGCAGGAGAATCACTGGTCTTCTGTCTTCAATATTGAAGTAAAGGTTCAAATATTCTTTACTCTTAGTAAAGCCTAAGCTCATCAATAAGTTTTCCATCTTATTGTACGATGTCTTGGGTGCCTCAGCACCTACCAACCTTATCCCTACCATCACCACCATTGAGCCGGAAGGGGTGACCGCACACGCTAACGTCATCCCTGCAACCAACACTGTGGTTGAAAACACACCAGCTTCCCCAGCGTTGAATGTGGGCCCTGGGTTGTTTACCGATCCCACCATGACGGCTCCTTTCCCATTGGTGTCACCACCACTGACACAAAAGCAAACTGCGGACTTGTGCATGGTCTCATCAAGCACAGTTGCACCCAAACAACAACCATAGCCGCAACCCCAACCACAACCACAACATCATTCGCAGCCGCAACATCACCCACAACAGTAGCATTACGCATAGCCGCAACCACAACCTCACCCCCACATGCAACTAGCTGGGAGTTATGTGGGCTCATCTCCAGTCCATACAATTCCCTTCCTCTTTCCCCCACTTGGTGTCATGAGCAAGCCGGTCATGGCAACCTTAAGCCTACCCAACTTTACGTTGGGGATCTTGGTGTGGTATCTTGATCCACCAGCTCAACCAACAATGCCCCAGGTTGTGTTAACCCCGGTGCAACCTATTACGGTTGAGTCTCACCCTCCACCTGATCTGCACAAGCCAACCACCGCACCCACACCTGCACCGCCCCAACCAAAAGGGATAGGGGTAAAAACACTAAATCCACCGCAGAACCACAACAAGTTCCACCTTGTTTCGTCTGCGAACAACAGGTCCATCCAACTCAGAATTGCCCTAAAATCCCAGTGATCCGTGCGCATATGGATGCCATGGATACGAACAAAAACATCCCCGTGGTTGAACTCCCAATCGCGCCAGTAGTCAGGAACAAGGCATTGAGTAGAAACCATGCTTGCACCCTTTGCGGCTTGTATGGACATTACTCCCACCATTTCCAAGACCTGCCCAAATTTTGAGTGGCTCTAGCTGACCTCCGTCAACATTCCCTTGAGTCTAAAATCACCTTGATCGAAGAAGTGCACCCCCACCTCCTTCTTTAGACACCATGTCCATCTACATGATGTCCAGTTCTGCAGACCCTCTTGTCTCCACCATCACCAACGGTCCATCAGACCTATCTCTTCCATTGTTTCCACAGCCACAGCCGCAACCTCAACCTCAGTTACCAGGGAAACAATGGGGTTCATTCCCAATCAACATGATCCTTTTTCTTTTATTTTTCCTACCATTCAAGATCGTGAGTAAGTCTATCTTGGAAACCCTCCATCTATAGGATTTCACACCAGGAGATCCTCTGTGGTACCTTGAACCACCTACCATACCTCTGAGGCCCCAGAATGTGTTGACTCTTGTCCAACCAATTGAGATGATGTTGCACCTACCTCCAGGTCCATCAAAGACTCCTCTTGTCTCTAGGCTTGCCCCTCTTCCTCCAACAGAGACTGGGGGCAAGGCCACAAAAACAACAACCAATACCATTTACATGATCTCTAGCACCAGTTTCCCTTCCGTCTCATCACTTGTGGAAAATCCACCTGATCTATCCCGACACCACTTACGCGATGACGGAGAGATCTGTAAGACCACCTCTGGTTTTACCCCATTCCCTTTAAACCATAGTGTGGAATTGGTTTTTCCCATAAAAGACCAGATTCCGTCATCCAGCCTTGCTAATGACCTTCACCTCGGCAAAGGGGCATACACCCTTATTGAATCTGATGGACAACTCTTGGAGAACCCCCGCAACGGGCTCTACCTCAAGAGATTTTATGTTTAACATCACCAATGAGTCGCTTCGTTTTCTTTTCTTGTTTTTCAACGTTTTTTAGCACAAGTCAGGGCAGCACCATCAGCTGCTAATCCAAAGTCACCCGGAACCTGTTCAAGACACCCCTCACACCTCCAGGCTCACATTTCCATCTCTTTATGAGACCACCATCTTATGTTTAATAATTCAATTTCGGGACCATTTCCCACAAGTCACCTCGATTTATGAGCCATGACATGACGATGCAAGTGTCTACGGACCGGTACTTGTATCACACTTCCTGACCACTACTCATGTGAGTTTTCGGGCCACCGCCCATTAAGGAATGTAATTTTAGCTTTTATTTTGTATTTTTAACACATATATTGTCTTTTCTTTTTATCGCACCTTACGTGGACCTCTGGACCACTGTCCACAAAATGATTTCTTTTTCTTGCATGCATTTGTTATATAATTGCCCCCAGACTTGCAATCACATCATACGTAGTCAATTTCGTCCACCGCAACACACACACACGCTCTCTTGACCTCTCTATGAGAGCCACCTCGATTTGCGTGCCTCTACCACACTGACTCATGAGCCTCTCCCATGATCTATCCCACGTATGTATTGGTATGTTTGAGATCCTTTTGCTCCATCTATACTATGCGAATGACCTTTGGACCTCTGTCCACCATCTCGACATGGGGCACCGCGTGTGCCATCGCAATCGGTTGACCACACTGGAGTTTCGTTTAAGCTCTTTTCTGACTCCTTAAAACAATGAAAAGATAGCCAAGCCCAGCTACTGCCTTTCCCGCTCGCTAAAGTATAGGAAAGGGCGTCTAGATCATCTCATTTACCTCCTTTTGTGGACCATGTAGACCATTAATTGAAAAGGACCACCTTGGCATATTCAAGCCAAGATCGTTCCCCTCTACATACTTTTATGCTTTCTCGGGCAGAGGGGTCGCACTTTATGAAAAAGCTCACCATGGGTTGTCGTTAGGCTCTTTTCCACCCTTCTCATTAAGAAAATATTGCCGAGAAAACTTGGTTTCGTTCATGCTCGTAAAAGTATCTGAATGACCGTCCAGTCATTATAGGTTTAACCTTTTTCGGCCTGATTGGACTACCAACAATAAAGAAGTCTCTCATCCCCTACAGGATGGGCGAGCTCTCCTATGTATAATTTTATCCTTTTTCGGGAACATGAGACTACCAATGAAAAAGATCCCCCACTGGAGTCTTCTTCGTGCTTTCAGAGTCTCTAAAATTGAAAGCACAATCGAGCATTTACTTTCTCGGGCTCACCAAAAATCCATGAGATCGTACCATAACGGTGTCCCTAGACACCACCCCACAATAAATAGTTTGGTAGCATTCCCACATTGGGTCGCCTTTGTTCAAAGTACTTTTCAATGTGTCTTCCTTGGAACCCATCAGTATCAAAAGTGTCCACCTCCTCCAAGTATTTCCCATCTGTAGCAACATTCCCGGTATTACAGTTATGATCCCATTCCAGTGAGTCAGTTTCATTTGCTGCCTGGTCCACCCTGCTGTCATACTCTGAACAAAGGAAATTTGATTCTACCACACTCCCCCTACCCCTGTTTAGTTCTTTCCCTCCCCCTCCCCTCCCCATTCAGTGAGTCAGTCCATATATTGCTTCACATCTTTCGGTTATCTCCCTTGTGTTCCTGGTCAAGGAAACATCATTGCCTTGACTAGGGGCAGGTCTCCCTCTGTTGATGCCAACACACATATTCTAGAGGATAGACCCAGAGGTTCTTGTACCTTGGTTTCATTAACCTCATTGATGAGTTCCTTGGACCACTTGAGAGGAGTCCTTAGTGCCTCTCGGGATGGTTGTTTCTCACATGCTCGACTTCAAATCCATCATCACACCGTTGAGATTCGTACAGGGTTTGTTCTGCATAGTATTTGGTTGAAGACCCTGGATACCACCTGACTCTAGCACATTGGTGAGTCTACTCGAGGGACCTAAACAGTTTATGTCCCTTGTGATTTTTGGGTTGCGTTGGAGACAGTGTTTAGAAGCCCCAACAGTGCTTCGATATACCTTTATGATTGATGCAAGCATATTTGTACCACAGAGACTCTGACTCTCAATCATCAAGTCCATACAGCTATGTACCATTCCCGATCCAACAGACCGTCAGTCATGAAGATATAGCATTCCATGAGAATGCCATGGGTCCAATATACTAGATCAGTATTGTATTCAGCCTCACATGGAAGCAACCATTATTGTAATATTAGTTGTATATGATCAACTCTTGTATTTTAGAGCATAGATCAAATTATTCTTTCGACATTGTCACGAGCATGGGGATGCCCGCCTCGTCCATACACATATCACAATTTTATTGTATCTCACCCATTGATGGGAACCATATTAATACAAAAACCAAAAGCCACCATGCCCCAGCCCCAGAAGCACCACCTCCATGCAGCAAATCCTATGATGTACGTCAGCCATACGTTGAGCTCCTGCCCTCACACATCAGGGGGCAATATATTAACCCAAAAAACCCCCCACTAAGTTCTCAATGGCCTACACCACCCAAGGACACCATCTCACGACCCTCATATCCCTCCATTAGACCCCCACACCCTCAAAATAGCCTAAGGATGAAGAAAAAGGCTTAAAAACCCCAAAAAAGAGCCCAAAATAGCCTCCTAGGAGCTAAAGCCCTCAAAAAGGGGCTAAAACCCTAAAAGGGGCTAAAGTTAGGGCAGAAGGGGCTAAAGCCCTGACCAAGGGCTTAAAACCCTAAAACCCCTTGGAAAATCTATAAAAGGAGGGTGGGGGGTCACTCTCAAAAGACTTCTCCCTTGCATATTGTTATGCTTCCCGTGGATGCCTTGAGACACATTTTCCTCTCAAGCCACCCACAATCCCTCCATCTCCATTTCCATTTGAGCCATTGCTGATCCGGTGGATTAGTCCTCTTCAAAGTTACACTGATCCAAGGTAAAGGAATATGGTACAATGGTTCAAAGAAGCAGCGGGCGAAATAAAAACGGACGGCAAAAATATACGCATCGGAGGTCGGAAGAGCATCTCCTTCCACAACATTGTAGGTTGGAAGAAGATCTCCTTCCGCAGCATCAGAGGTCGGAAGAAGATCTTCCTTTCGCAACGTCGGAGCTCACAAGAACTTATTCCTTCCACAACAACGGAGCTCACAAGAACTTCTTCCTTCCGCAACAGCGGAAACTTAAAGGACGTTCAGAACGGATCAGAAGTCGGAGCGATAAGGAGCCACCACGGTGGAAGACTTAGAGACAAGACGTCCCGATGGAAAACCCAATGACAGTCGATTGAGACAGAGTTCATCGGAGAAAAATATCGGAGGTCCCAAGGACATCCCGTTCCGCAACGGCGGAAGCGCAGATCACTAAAACTTCCGACTCAAATACTCAGCAATGCATTCGCGCGGGGACATTTCAAAACAGTTTTTGTAGTTTGGTACACAGTTTTGATGCCACGTTTCAAGGAATGGAACAGACGCATTGGTAACGTTTTGTGGTTCTTTGGTTCAGTTTTTAGCATATGATTGTAACGTTGATAAGGAGATGAACAGCCTGTTGGGGATAGGGAACGTCAAACGCTTGGGCCACGATTTGGCCGAATGGCATGATTCAGTCTTAAACATATGGTAACAGCTGTGTGAAAGAAGAAGGCAAATCCGTTACTTATGAGGCTTAAATATAGGAGGCTAGCGACCATTGAAGGGGACGATTAGGGGGATGATTAGAGGAGTTCATTCAGAGCGCAGTACAATGTTTCTCTATTCTGAGAGGCTTGGAGAGTTTTGCTGTAGTTTCGAGATTGCTGTTTGTATTAGAGTCGACTGTATTCTCTGTTACATTTTGGGTCTTTTGAAGACCAGATTGTAATTTCACTGGGAGGAGTCTTGAAGACTTTCTGTCCAGCATTCTATTTTACAGTTGCTGAAGTTGATGCCAGAACCCATTTGTACCTTTTTAAATCCATTAATTGGATCGGTTTCCATTGGAGAGGGACCCGGAGACGTAGCCCAGTGAAGGGGGTGAACTCCGTTATCAACCTCTATTTATGACTCTCTGTTTCTGTGTTTTCTTCTTGGCATCTGTTTATCAGTGTTGTTTTCCATTCTGAGCATTTAATTTCTGTTAATGCTGCCCCATTAATTAACCTATTGCACGCATTCTTTTACAACAAACTTTTAATGCACTCAAGTTGAGGTCCTACGGATCATATTATGGTATCAGATCTGGTTGACTGTTGTGCAAAATTGTGAATGCTTACCAGGTCTAGGTCAAAGGTTGGTGAAGGAGAATTAGTTGAAGGAGATCCTGATATTGGCTCTAGGAGAACATTCTCAAGAACCATGTCTTCTCCATGAGGGGAAGAAGAAGGGCATACCGAACGGGAAAAACCTGTTATTTCTGAATCTGAGTTTTTAGAGGATTTTATGAGCATGAAAGCCATGATGGAAATTCTATTCGATGAGTGAGCAGAAAGGAAGAAGAAAGAAGGATCTTCATCCAGAGATGCAGAAGTGAAGCCGGAAGAAAAGGGTAAAGGAGTAGGAGGTGATGGTGATCCTCCTAAAACTCAACACACTTTCTCTTCTTCTCATACTTCTCATTCAAATAATGCAAGTCCTAATATGCCTTATTTCAAATTGGATGTAAAATTTGAATTACCTATTTATAATGGAGAATTAGATGCTGAAAAATTAGACAATTGGATCAAGCAACTTGAAGTATATTGCAGGGTGCAGGGCATTAATAATGACCCTTGCAGAATTCAATTGGCCACTTTGAGGATGAGTGGAATGGCTCTTACTTGGTGGGAGAGCAAGATTCAGCAAGATCTTCGAAAGAATGGTAAAATTATTTCAGTTTGGAATTAATTCATTGAAGTATTAAGGAAATTTTTTTATCCTTTAGGCCATATTCAACAATTAACCATGGGTTGGAAAATGTTTATACAAGCTAAAGGACAAAGCATTCAAGATTATACTCATGAATTCAGAAAGAAGGCTATTGCATTGAATGTTTCATTAGATACACAGGAAACTCTTCTTAAGTACATTTGTGCCATGCATTCTTATTTGAAACATACTTTGTTGATGTTTAACCCCAGTAATTTGGATGATGTGTGTGTTCAAGATACACATTTAGAAGCTAGGGGTAAGCATGCTACTGATACTTTTGTGAAGAAGTCATTTAAATTTGACAGCAAATGAAAAGGTAAAGAAAAGGGGAAAAAGAAGATGGCTTCTGTTAAGAAAGAGGGTGAAAATCCTACGTGTTCGCATTGTCAGAAGGGACATGATGTCTCTAAGTGTTGGAAACTTCATCCGGAGTTAAGGCCAAAGAAGTACGGAGGAAACAAAGATAAAGGAAAAGCAAAAGCTACTGCAACCGTTATTCAAGACTTGGGATCCGAATCAGGTGATGAAACAAAGGTTACTGCTGTCTGAATCCAGGGTAAGGATAAAAGTATCTCACTTCCCATTGATGCAAAATCAAGTTCTAGTGCAAGTAAAAATCTTCCATCTACTTCTAATTCAAATGATAAAAATAGAAGTGCACTGTTTCATGTTCGTGTCATTGCAAATCACACAAAGATTGATACATTGTTTGATAGTGGTTCACAAGTAACTATGATATCTGAAGAAGTGGTTAAGAAATTGCATTTAGTTACTATGCCTCATGAAAAACCCTATCCTCTTGGTTGGGTTACTAATGATACACGGTTGCAAGTTACAAAGAAATGTGTATTGAAGTTTGCAATTGCTGAAAAGTTCATAGATGAGGTAGAACTAGATGTAGTACCACTTGACATTTGTGGAATTGTACTTGGGAGTCCATATTTGTATGACAAGAAAGCAGTCTTTTATAGAGAGCAGAATAAGTATCATCTTTTTAAAGATGGTGTGGAATATATTGTACGAGCACATAAGACAAAAACAAACCTAGCAATAGTTTCTGCAGGACAAATGAAGAGGCTAGTAAATGCTAGTAAGAATTTTGTGTTAATGATGGTTAAGATGAAAAATGAAGAGATCTCTAAATCTTTTGAGGGATGTGATCCTAAACAGAAATCTAAACTGATTGAAATGATTTCTGAGTATGATGATTTGTTTCAAGATCCGAAAGGGTTACCACCAAAGAGGGAGATCCAGCATGAGATACATTTGCAGCAGGATGTGCCACTCCCAAACATAGCCATGTACCGGATGTCTGTAATAAAGAATGAGGAGATCAAGAAACAGGTTCAGGAGCTGATTGATAAGGGGGTCATCCGGACGAGCACTTCTCCTTGCAGCTCTCCTATAGTCTTGGTTCCAAAGAAGGATGGGTCTTGGAAGATGTGTATCGACTATAGGGCCCTTAACAAAATCACCATTAAAAACAGGTATCCTCTTCCTCGCATTGATGATTTGCTTGATCAATTGAAACATGCAACTTACTTTACAAAATTGGATCTGCGTAGTGGGTATCATCAAATCCGTGTTGCTGAGAATGATGCTTGGAAAACAATGTTTAAAACAAAACAGGGTTTGTATGAATGGCTTGTGATGCCTTTTGGGCTTTGTAACGCACCTGCTACTTTCATGCGGGTCATGAATGATGTATTTCGTTCATTCATTGATAATTTTGTAATTGTATGTCTAGATGATATCCTTGTGTTTAGAAAAACTTGGGAAGAGCACATTGTACATGTGAAGAAAGTTTTAGATGTACTGAGGAAGGAAAAGCTTTATGTAAAAATGTCTAAATGTGAGTTTGCTAAAACTTCTTTAGTATATCTGGGCCATATTATTGGTGGAGGCCACCTGCGAGTGGACCCAGCCAGGGTTGCTGTCATTGTAAACTGGCCACGACCTAACACCGTTACTGAAATCAGAAGTTTTCTGGGTGCGGTTCAGTATTGGAGGAAATTTATTTCTGGGTTTTCTTCTATTGCTGCTCCATGACATGTGCTGACAAGCATTAAAGAAATTTTCCAGTGGGGAGGCAAGCATCAGCGAGCCTTCGAAACTTTAAAGGAAAATATTAGCAGAACACCAGTTCTGACATTGCCGGATTTGCAGCAGCCATTTGAGATCGAAACCGATGCCAGCAGGTTGGCCATGGGAGCCGTTTTGATGCAAGGAAGGAAGCCAGTCTGTTACCATTCTGAAATATTCTCTACTGCGGTAAGTAACTATCCGAG
>LPNX010235040.1:290630-347680 GCA_001517045.1 Pseudotsuga menziesii | reverse complement strand
AGGCCATAGGCCTCATCTCTCCGATTGTGCCATTTGATCTTCTCTGCAGCAGCATTGGGCTCTGGTTCTGTAGCCATAGTCACCCTGTAGAGGCCTTTCGCTCTCAACAAGATGTCCATCTCTGCTTTCCATTCAAAATAGTTGAAGGGAGTCAAGATAGTTTTCTGTGAATCCATAGCTTTAGAAAATCTGTCCCGGCTGTCAGTAGAAGGCTCCCAGTCTTGATGTCGAACCTGCAAAACAATTTTTGAAGGAGAGTAACAACCTACAATGGCTCTGATACCATGTAGAAATTCAGGCCAACAGTAGATTAATTTTACCCACAACAATTATCAATTGATCATGCAAAATTGCTAACAATGGAGACTGAATATGGAGCTGTAACACAAAATTATATTAACTGAGTGTACAATATCCAACCCTGTAATAACATAGGTTGCTGAATACATAGAATACATCAAGAGTTCGAATGCATAAGGAGGCATCCAAAACTAGCATGAAGCAGGCTTACTCAAAATAGGCAAATCCCCCATAGGTGTAAAAAGCTGATCCCAAATCTGTCATGGAGCTCACGAATTGGCAAGGGTGCATGGGAAAGCTAAAGAGTAGTGGAATGGCAGATCATACATGCTTTTTCATGGATAAAAGAGTGGAGGATGAAGAGGACAAAAAACTAGTTCACCTCACCTAGTCTTTCTTTCCTAGGCGCCTTAAAACACTGAAAAAGCAGGAAATAAAGTATAAAAAGCAGAAGGGCACCTAGGTGGCCAGGAATAAAGTAGATTTGATTCCTAAGGATTTCCCAAGCGCTACATGAGTCAGATATGGCAAGTTTGACCTCTATGGATAGGCAATTAGCAACTTGCACAAGGTGGGACTCATGAACTAGGCAAATAAGACAAAAATAAATGAATTAATGTCTAAGTGGGTAATACTATGGGTTGATTATTCTAACAAAAACTCTAATCCAATAAAGAACAAGAAGAAGAGGTTATGAAACGTCTGGTTGAAGATCATTCAGATCTCCAAAAGGGAAAATTGGAAAGTGCAACTCAGTTGAAGAATTGTCATTCAAAATACATCACTTGAACTCAGATGAAGAACAAGAAGTAGAAGAAAACTCCATCAAAAGGTCAGTATAAGATCTAGGTAAGTACGACAGTAAGTCCCATGAATACTCTGTTTGTAAATATTTTAAAGAGATATGTTTATCAGGTATAAAAGATAAGAGCCATTTTGAATGTAATAGTTCAGATTGTGATGAAAATCCTTTCTCTCTGATAAGTTATAGAAATTTAGCAGATATTATGATAGAGAATGAAATTACTAATGTTTCACAAGAAGTGAAAAATATTTGTGAACAAAACCAGGTATTGCAAGAGCAGTTGGACAAATGTGAGAAGAGGAATCAAGAATAATTAGAGAAGGCCACACATACCATGATTGATCTAAAAATCCAAGTCGAAGAAGATACCATAATCAAAGAAGCCATATCCAACTCT
The DNA here is from genome assembly GCA_001517045.1 of Pseudotsuga menziesii. Classification (NCBI taxonomy): domain Eukaryota; kingdom Viridiplantae; phylum Streptophyta; class Pinopsida; order Pinales; family Pinaceae; genus Pseudotsuga; species Pseudotsuga menziesii. Next base: position 346,178 of record LPNX010235040.1, on the reverse strand, counting down.
TTGGAAGATAAACTTGAGAAGTTTGCTACAGAAATTGAAAAGAAATCAGAAGAAATTGTCAAGCTCAAAATACTGCTAGAAGATAAGGAAAAATAATTAATTTGCAAGCTACAAGACAAAGACAGTGAGATAAGTACCTACAAGACTAAATAAATATTGAAAGATAAGTTAAGAAGAAAATAATAACTTGAAATCAAATCCTTGAAGGTAGAGTTATAGAAGGTATGTCTGACAAAATTTTAATTTGAAAAGGACCTCTCAGAACTCAGAAAGGAGAATCATGTACTAAAAGGTCATCTGCAAAAATACCATGAGGATAATCAGAATTCAAAAGGACATATGGAAGAAAATGTCCTTGATATGAACAAATAGGTAGAAGAAGTCAAGAAAATAGAAGAATATCTAATGAGACAACTCCAAGAAAAGACAGAAATTTGTCAAAAACAAGAATTGAATATCCTCTCTCTGAAGGAAGATATGGACAAAACAACTATTCAGTCAAAGAAAAATTCAAAGATCGAGAAGAACATTGAAGAAATTAAAAGATCTATAGTAAAAGAGGAAACGACTAACAATAATACATGCATTATCAGAACATCCCATGGTCAACAAGAATCAAGAGAAGCTACGAATCAGAGATATCCTACAAGGTTCCATGGTCGCTGCTACAACTGTAACAACTATGGTCATATAGCCATTCATTGTAGAGCTTATGACCGAATCACCCCCCAAAAAAATCAAAGTACATTCTCTGTTTAGTGTTACAATTATTATTGTTATGGTCGTTTGGAAAAACATTGAAGGATGCATGGACCAATTAAAGTTTGGAGAAGAAAGAAAATTCAATCAAATGACATAAACAACCATCAACGTACGAAAGTGTGGAAAATAAAGTTAGTAGATCAAAACATAAATGATGGAAATATTGGGAAAGACCCAATACCTTTTTAAAGACAATCGACGAGTGATATGAAGTGTAAAAATAATGTGTAAAAGGATATATGTACATGATTTGGGTATCGTATAGTATTTGATTTCAACAATATCCATGTGGCATAATACAAGTTCATCAGAGTAGTATCAATACTCAAGGGGAAGCAATATTTCCAAAAGAAGTTATTATTTCCATTAATGCAAACAAAAAGAAAAATTTAGAAAGGAAGAGAAGTTGATGACATGGGGAGCATGCCCTAAGGGGGAGAAATATTGTCAAAGGATGTTCCCTTTTCCATTGATGCCAAAGGGGGAGAGAAGTCTTTTTGAGAGGGGGAGCTTGTTCTGAACAAGAGTTATGGTGTTTTCATTAATGACAAAGGGGGATATTGTTGATTAAGTTTTCATTGATGCCAACAATGCCTGGTCAGTGATTCCAACTGTTGAGTCATTGGTGCCCCTTATGGATATATAAAATACTAAACCATGATCGCACTAATCCTACGAACCTACTAATCAACACCTGTACTACAACACCATTTCCTTGCCCCATCCTGCCGCCATTTTTCTTTTCTTCCTTCTGAGTTGTTAGTTTCACTTTCTTTGGAGGTGTGTATCCAGTAACAACTTAGTTCCATACACCAATTCCTTCTGCCTCAAGTTAAGCTTACATTCTCATTTTCCATATCAAGTAACAATATGAATCACATGAAAATGGTACTCTATTCATTGAGAACACCATGGTGTGTCAAATATCTCCTTCAATATGATAAGGCTTTCTGTGAAGGACCCACTCTGATACCAATGGTTGGAATCATGATTGTTGTTAGACCAAAACCTACAGGTATTAATCTCCGCCACAATCACCAAATTTAGGATCTTGGGAGGCGGTTATTCCATGTCACGAAACTCATGGGGAGCGTTGAACCCAATGTCGAACAATTTCCTACTTTGAAGAATGTCTCAGATGTAAGATCCTTCATGGGGTTAGCTGGATATAATAGACATTCATAGAATTTTTTTCTAAGATAGCTTTCCCTATTACATCTTTGCAAAATAAAGAAGTTAAATTCACTTGGAATGAAAAGTGTGAGGTTAGTTTCAGAAAACTAGAAGATAAATATTTTGTAGTTTGTACTGATGCATGCAAGGAAGGTTTAGGGTGTGTATTGTTAGAAGATGACCATGTAATTGCATATGAATCCCAAAAACTAAAAGATGGAGAGAAAAACAATGCAACCCACAACTTGAAATTGGTTGCAATCATACATTCCTTAAGGATGTGGAGACACTACCTTATGGGGAAGAAATTTATGCTAAAAACATATAATGTGAGTCTAAAATACCTTTTTGAACAACCCAAATTAAATGCTAGACAAACACGATGGTTATCTTTCATTAGTGAATATGATTTTGATTTAAGACATATAAAAGGTAGATAAAACAATGTTTCATATTCCTTGAGCAGGCGATTCCACCTTCTTCATGAAATTTCTTTGCGTAAAACAGAGGGAAACTTAAAAAAGAAATTAGAACAACACTACTAAAATGATCTATTTTATGCTGAAATTAGAAAAAACGCTGCAGAAAAACAGTAAGGAATCACACCAACAAAGATATTTAATTGATAAAAAAGGGTATCTTTGATAAAAAAAGGTAGGCTGTATTCCTGAAAATTCAATTATTAGACATAATATTTTAATTGAATTCCATAAGAAACCACACTCAAGGAATCTTGGGTATCAAAAGATGATTACAACAATGAAGAAACATTATTTTTTGCCAAACAAGAGAATTGATATAGATGATTTCATAGCTAGTATCTTGGAGTGTCAATAAAATAAAGATGAACACCAACATCCTGCGGGGCTACTACAACCCTTACCTATACCAGAGTGGAAATGGGAAGTAATCGGTATGGATTTAATAACATGTTTACCAAAAGGAAGAAAACAAAATGACTCAATCATGGTAGTGTTAGACAATTTATCAAAATATGCACACTTTATTTCGGTAAAGTCAACTTATAAAGTAGTTAATATCGCTAAATTGTTTCTGCGAGAAATTTTAGATTGCATGGAATCCCAAAGGCAATCATATATGACATAGATTCGAAGTTTACAAGTAGCTTTTGGAAGAATTTATTTGCATGTTTATATACTCAATTGAGTCTTAGCACCACATACTATCCACAATATGATGGACAGACAAATTTTTTTAACCAAATCCTTGAAACCATGTTAAGAATCTATGTTATGCGAAATCCTTCGAAATGGGAGGACTATTTGCATTTGGATGAATTTGATTATAATAATGGCCACTAGGCCTCCAATAAAAGTCAACTTTCGAATTTTATATGGAAGAAAATGTAGGAACTCGGTTACATGGAATGCCCAGTGGATATGATTTTGTTACGTCCTGATTTGCTTAAAGATTTGGAAAATATTGATAATAGGGTAAAGCAGAATTTAAAAGAAGTTGAGCATCAGAAAAAAAAGCTTTGATGATAAGTTTTGCATATATAAAGAGTATAAGGTAGGTGATAATGTGTACCCAAAGGTCAAGGAAAAGAGAAGAACACTCAGAATGGGAAAATGCAACAAGTTGGCACCAATGTATTGTGGACCCTTCAAAATTCTGGCAAAGATAGGCCTAGTTGCATATCGAATGTCCATACCAACTCACATTAAAGTTCATGATGTATTCCATATATATATTTTAAATAAATAAGTATATGATCCTAAACATATTATTGAATGGAATCTATTGCAGGTGGAACCAAAAGGAGAATTTATGCCAAAACCACAATGTATACTAGACTGAAGGGAAACATGGCTCAGGAAAAAAACTATCATTCAGGTGAAGGTGCACTGGAAGCACTTTGGACCTGAAGAATATAGATGGGAAAAGAAGGAGGTTATGAGAGAGGACTATCCCTTTATTTTCTCATGAATAAACACCAAGATGATGTTGGTTTTAAGAGGGGTGGGATGTGACATCCTAAAGTCCCCCCCTATACATATTGTGTATATAAAATATGTTTTGGTTAAGTCATATGTTTGATCCTATGAATTATGCAAGGAATCATGAACTCTGATACTTTATATAAGCAAGTGGAATTTTTTTAATACTTCTAGCAACTTGATATAGGACAACTAGTGTTAAAAGGGGACCAAGCTTACAAGGGGTTTAAGACTTATGAGAATAATTAAAGTATAAAAAGGGAAAATATAACTAAGATATTTTACAATTAAGAATTTACATAATTGTGAGGAAATAAAAGAAAAACCCTAATTGCTTGTTAATCATAAAAACTTATTTTTTATTCTATGGATTGACTACTCATTTATTGCTGTCATATGATCATTATTCTGATGGAAAAATAACTCTATGATTCTCTCCTTTCAATTTATTCTTTGATCTTAAATTTCTGAACAAGAAAATAGAGAGCAAGCCCTCCTTTAAAATATCATAAGACGATAAGAATGGGTGGTAGATGGAGGAGCTTGTAGAAGCAGAGCTACCTTTTTGACTCAAAAGTTCTATCCTAGATTTCTATATGAGTACTCAGATTCAGTTTATTCCAAATGTGTGTCCTCGAACAAGAAAATTCTTGAAAGAGGAAGCTTTTTCAAATAAGGGAATCTATAATGGTGAGTAAAGGGAACCTGATGGCATCCTATTCTTAATGGAAATAACTTCACATCAAACAAACCTAAGTCTATATTACTAGTAAGCTTGTTCAACTTGGGGGTGATATCTGTAAAGGTTGAAAGATTGATAACAATTACAAATATCTATGGTAGGGTGGAACTGGGTGGTCCCGTATCAAGTTGCCTTAAGGTTTTTCAGATAAGTTATATAAGTTTTTTATTTCTCTCTGTTGTTATAAGTTTATTTTGATATATCACACCTTAACTTGTATATTTAATTATTTAGTTTTAGAAGGAAAACAATGGATATATTAAGTTCTCGTATATATATGTATTATTTGTTTTGTTAATAAGTAGCTTGTCTAAAATTGCAAGAAAAGACTGCCATATTTAGGTTAAAATATTACTAGGGTTTGATAGTTCTATTCCAATAAATTACACTGGACTGAGTTATGTAGTACAAGTTAGCATTTTTAAGAGACATATTTACTTCATCTATTTCATATCTAGGGTTTGATAACAATACTTTAATTATATATATTATCTGGGCAACTTTTGAATATTATAGTATATTTATGAAAATAAACTGGCTAGGGTTTAGATTATATTTATATTTAGTATGTATGAAGAGGTGTATTATTGTTTAAAAATAAAGTAATAGGAGTCTTTTCATTAATTATGTCAAACACACACACACACAGAGACACACACACAACCCTAAATGAATGTGCAGGAAGGAAACTTCTTGCATAAGTATCAATTAGGTTAAGAAAGTAAGTAAACCCTAAATAAATATTAATAAAATTTGATTTTAAGATAATAAACATATTCTAGGTATAAACCTAGTTGTGTACTAGTCGTTTGGCATACACAATAAATCAATACATACCAAAATCCACATGGAACTAATAAACATTCATCCTCATCCATTCGAAAATAAACATGTAGTAATAGAATAGAACTTTTGAAAATGGAAGTAAAACCTAATCCCTTACGGGATCTCTTTTCTTAACAGATTTAAACAATAAATATGCAAAGATTGGGTTCACGTGATCTACGATATTCTTCCATAATCAACCATCAGGCTATTCTCTATAGAAGGCCACTAAATATTAAGAATAAGAACAATTGCATCAATATATACCCTAAATCTGCGTTGATGCCAAATATTACAAACATACAGAGCTAATTATCACACAAAGTATAATCACATAAACTAGAAATGAATGCCCCCAAAAATTACAATTATAGAGAACTATCAAATATGACACACATAAAATATACACATGCATATCAAATAAATGCCATTCATAACACATCCACAATAGTCTAGCAAACCATCAAAAAGAAGTTTAAGAACCCATATATTATAATCATAAATCCTGAAAACGTAGAGCACATCGAAATCTCAGTGACTAAAAAAATGGGGCTCGAAAATCCTCTGTATTTTATTCACCATTTAGAAATGTATACATTTAAAAAACTAAGGATTAAACCCTTGCACCCAAAGGAATTATACAAATATATCCATACATTTCCCTTTTCTTCATGTTGAACATTTAAACCCCAACCATCCATAATCCATAAGAGGATTGACAGGTACCCAAAATAGGAAGCAAGATCGCCATACGACCAACCGAGGAAGAAAAACCCCAATTTGTTGCAGAGACAAAATTAAGAGCTATTAAATGTAATATATGTGACCTCCCACATAACATATCCCCTTACCCTCGCATAATACTTGGTATGATATCGGTTTTGGTGGCTTACTAGAGAGCGTAGTATCCAAAACCTTCCTACCAGGCCACCCAGTTATTCTTCAAAGAATTGAACCTGCAAACATTTACAAATAGTAAGGAGTTATAAGGTCTCAATATTTCATAATTCCACAAATAACAAATTATTAAGCTAGCGTCATCATAATACATGTCATCGCGAATATTAGGCAAAAGGTTCCTTAGTATAAACCATCACGAAATGTGTTGACCATGGTTTCCATTAAGTGCATGCTAAGACTCCATCCCAAAATTACAAATGTTTACCACTGATTTACCTCCAAGTTCTTATGTATTAATCAAAATCCTAAGTAAGGAGATATTAAATGAGGTTTTATCACTACATGTGGAAAAATAATTATGCTTTTGAAAATTGTTAAGTAAGCCAACAATGCGTAGGTCTAATTCCATAGGAACACTTCTAAAAATAATAACAGTAAGGATGACAATTACGTTGAATATGCATTAACGACTTAATATAAATCAATTACATTATCCCAGCATAATGTTTCTCCCTGCCAAACAAAAGTAGAAATCATGCTACACAACATACAAAGGATGAGGATGGAAACGTTTACAAGTAAATGTATAACAGCATAAAGGGAGACTGAATATTTCATTCATATAATCAGTTTATAAGCATTGCATGGGAGTTCTATTACACCAATATCCAACTAAGTCTTAATTAGATTCTAGAAATATATCTACTAAAAAATGAGAGATATGAGTAAACATCTTCGATAAATAATAAGTAAAAAAGATGTGTATTAGAATTTTAAGATGTTACATCGCTGATCCATAGTGCCTTCTTTGATATAGTATATGCTGCCATGTTAGTTTTTCTATTATTATTCAAATTGATTAGGATATTTATTTGAAATAATAAAAAGCACAACAAAATATCCAATATGCATAATATATAGTAGATACAAAAGACACAAAGATTTTCCTTAGGGAAAACATAAAGGAGAAAACCTCACAAACTTCNTCTCTCTCTCTCTCTCTCTCTCTCTCTCTCTTATCCTCTCTCTCCTCATGCGAACTTGAGTGAGTGAGTGTGTGTCCAAATTAGGGAGGGTGCCTCCCTATTTATACACATGAAGTGTTTGACCTAATAAATTTATTGGGCCGACCTCTTACCCTTGTAGGGCCAACTTCACCTAGGGATACTCCAAAAATACATATCATTATATTAAATTGGGGACTACTACCCCGACTTACAATGTAGGTTGTACCTCAAGGACCATAGATAATAACGAAATCCCAAAAGGAGGGAAACACATATTTGATGGGGGTAAAATGAAATACAATGATAATATACATCAAAATATCTTTCCAAATTACAAATTCAACAATATCCCTTAGGCCTTTCCATGTAGATTTTTTCTTCCAATTTGTCATGTAGAAAGTTACTTTTGTATCTTCTTTCTGGAGGAACAGAGAAATGATCCAATGTCCCATTGTTATTCAATGACTCATATTCCTTGTCCATGGATTCCTGTTTTGGTGAATCATGGAAAACCACTTTGTAGTACTGTTGATCATACCTCACCATCATGTAGAATCTCTCTGAGAGCTTGTATCACCTCTTTGGGAGAAATGAATTTTCATGACATAGCGTAAGGCTCTCATTTTGAAAATGAGATCAGGTTCTCCTTTTTTGAGATGACTCTCGAGTCATGTTCCTCACATCCTCAATGAAATTTTTAGTCCATTATGAATCTTCTTGAACTTTATCTTCAATTCCAAAAACTTTTTCGACTTGGTCCTCTGATTCATATTTTGAATATGAAACATTAATGGAAACATCATAATATGTAAAAGGTTTAGGTAGAATTAATTTACCTTCCCTTTTAAATGGAAGCTGAGCTTGCAGTGGATCCGAGTATGGAAAAAATATGAGAACTCATATGCCTTGGAGGCATGGTTTGCAACACCTTTTGTCAGTGTTAAGTTTTCTATTCAAATAGAAAAAAGGATCACTTAAAGAATAACAAGCATAGCAGAACAAAAGAGAAAACAAATATTTATCATGGAAAAACCTCTTGGGGATGAAAACTCAACAAAACTTCCTCTATATAGACTTCACCCAAGTACAATGTAATATCAAAAGAATAAGATTGGACTCCTTCCTCTCCTCTAGATGGACTGTTTCTTCTCTCTCTAGCACAACTGCTTGAGTTCTGCGTGTCCAAATTTTTGAGGTGCCTCCCCTATTTATACTAATTAGTGGAGAATCCTAATAACCCAACACGACCGATTTCTCATCCCAATCAGGGCCAACTTGCCTTGGGAGACTCAAAAATATATTTTAATAATAAATTTGTCGTACTACTGACCCAAATTACAAAGAAGGTTTTACCTCAATACTTTACATGAACAATTACATCAATGACATCCCTAATCGGAGGAACAACATCTACGAAAGAGGTAAAAACAATAATAATACAAAATAGAATGTCTTCCATAGTTACATTTCTTTAACACTCCCTCTTAAAAAGGAAGGTATTCTATAAAAAAACAATACATATGTACAACTGACTGGTAATTCTATATGTCATAGGAAATTTTCATAACTATATCAACATTATCATTACCCATGGAATATATCCATCATAGAGCATCCCATCTTGATCGTCACATCACGGACACATTCATACGAGCATTGTGTCTTGACACATCATAACAAGCATCACATCTCATCATATCATCATAAGGATCACATCACATCTTGTCGCATCGTCACAAACATCACATCTCATTGCATCATCTGAGCATGACATCTCGTTGCATCATCACATGCATCACATCTTGTCGCATTATCATAAGCATCACATCTCGTCGTCATCACAAGCATCACATATCATTACATCATCACGAGCATCACATCTCGTTGCATCATCATGAGCATCACATCTCGTCGCATCATCATGAACATCGCATCTCATCATATCATCACGAGCATTACATATTGAGCATCAAATCACATCACCTGCAATAAACACAACATCACAAATTAATGTGAAATCACCCACAACATCAACATATGCCGGATATTTCACAAATTAATGTAGGACCACAATATCTGCAAATGAATTCCAGAACACAACATCCACAAATGAATTCCAGACCACAACATCTGGAAATGAATGCCATACCACAATGTCCGTAAATAAATATTGATCCACAACATCTGAAAATGAATTCTAGACCACAACATCCACAAACTAATGCCAAACCACAATGTCTACAAATGAATGCCAGACCCCAACATACACAAATGAATGCCATATCATAATGTATGCAAATGAATTCCATACCACAATTTCCACAAATGAATGTCAGACCACAACATCTACAAATGAATTTCAGACCATAACATGCGCAAATGAATGCTGGACCATAATGCCTGCAAATAAATGGCATACGACAATGTCCGCAAATGAGTGTCGGACCTCAACTTCATCAAATGAATGCTAGACCACAACATCCATGAATGAATGCAGGACCACATCTTGGGTATTTTCCTATTTGAAGATATGACCAACATTCCTAGGATTTTCCTTGTGAGGATTCCACCAACCATGTTGGGATCTACCCTTAGTGACATGACCATTCATATTGGGATCCACACTCAGTGATGTCACCAACCATATTGGGATATACTGTTGATGTATTTGTAACTTCAGAAGATATTCTAATGTATATTATCATTGTATGTTGTTGTACCCCCATTGGGGATGTGTGTTACCCATTTACAGGATGTCTAAATAATGTCTAGATTTTGAGGCACAACCTCTTTTGTAAGTCGAGGCAATAGTCCCCAGTGTAACATCATGTAATATGTAATTGTGGTATCTCTAGGAGAAGTGGGTCCCATGTGAGATGACATGTAGGATTGAGTCTTATATTTGGTCAACGACTTGAAAGGGTATAAATAGGGAGGCACTCTCCCTCATTTATACACACCTCATACACTCTTTAAGGTGTTTTGAGAGAGAGACAGTCATAGGAGGAGAGAAATATAGTTGCTGAACATTTCTTATTACTGCTTTTGATCATCTTACAATTCTGAAGAAGTTTGCGGGGTTTTCTCCTTTATGGTTTCCCCGATGAAAATATTTGTGTCTTGTGCATCTTTTACATTTTATGAATTTTGCTGTACTTGTTATTTATTTAGATAAAGATCCTAGATAATCCAATCATATATTAAAAAAATGTAACATGGTATCAGAGCCTCTCTGAAAGAAGGCACTGTGCAACTGTGGGAACTAGGGATTCCTAGTTGAAGGTGTTCTCTCCATAGATCATCAAGCAAGGAGGGATAGGCTAACTTGCCTCACTAGGGAGCATCTGTCGGTGGTAGCAGTTTCTGAATCAGAGAAGCTTCATTGTGCAACCGAAATATAGCTGCAATTGCAACTAATGGAACTTAAGGTTTCATGCCTGAAAACCCTAGAAGACTGAATTTAGTAATACCATCACTTTTGCTATAACACAATATTGGAGAACGATTAGAACCCAAAATGTTTACAGGATGAAGAGAAATTCGTTTTGTACACTATGTACAAGTTTCAGCCTCAGATTCACTATACTTCAGGATATATGGTTCCTTCAGATTAGGGTTCTAGCCTCCTCCAGAATATAGTCATAAACAGGTGACATAGGGAGATTTTCTATATCTTGGGCTAGGAAGCTCCAAAAACATTTTAGCAAGATGTTCTAGGTAGGGAACAAAATTTAGTTTTCATGGTATGTTTTTCATATCTAGAATGTGAAACAGTGACATGTGGAAGTCCGTACAAGTTTGATATGATGAATAGTCCCCAAAATAGTCACCTTGGGAAACTAAGCATAAGTCCCATCTGGAGAATCCATTTCTACTCTAACCTATGGGGTTATAAATAATATCTATCAGGCTATCATAGTGAGAAGTTTCATACTTTAAGGATCCAAAAATTCAGAGATACAAAAGAAGCCATATCGGTCATTTCTACAGAAGAAATTGGAAAACTAGGGCTTCTTGTTCTGGGAGCTTCCCTCCACCGTTTTCAGAAAAGGAGTACATTGGACAACTCTCCTTGAAGAGGCCTGGATATTTCTATCCAATCAAAATTTTGAAATTCCAAGTTTTGAAAATTAGGTTTTCTCTGACAAACCATAGTTCAGCCAGCTCCAAAAGCACGACGGACACCTCAAATCGGTAAGATCTATTTTTTTGCTATTTAGAATTGAGGTTCTCATTTCAAAATGACTAATCACACCAGCTTGATGACAAGCTTGGTGAAGCTGACAAATTCCAAGTATGGAAGTATAGGAACTCCATGATCCTTGAATAAATTGACTTAGATTAGTATTCCAGTAAGGAAGTTCTAAGAGCCATAGGGAGATGAGGCTAAGGATAGAGATAAGAGAGAAATTACATATTTTATTAAATATCATCTCATCCCTCATGTGTCATACTTGAAGACACCAAAAGGAAGTGTTCGATGCTACGATGAAGCAATTGAAGAAGAATAAGATGTTGTTATAACCACCTTGAATGGCCTCCCAAGACCATGGGATTCATTCATTCAAGGAATGTGTGCCAGAAGAAAGTGATTACCTTCAGTAGACTCTAGGAAGAGTGAAGACAAGAAGAATCTCGACTCATAATAAGAGAAGAGAAACAACTGAAGATCAAGATCTCATGATTCAACTAAGATCCCTCAAGCGATGAGGAATACGAAGGACTCATATCTTGAAGAACCTCTTATCCATCTTAGCATTTGGAGAAGAAATGATGTTGTTATGAATGAAGTAGATGATGAAGCTGAAGGCTCAAGAAGGAGTCTACTTACAAAAAAATAAAGATGAGTATTCAATTGTCATTTCATGATTATGTTTGGTTATGCATTTGTTTATGTTCATTTGATGTGTTATGCATGTTTGAGTATTTACATTTATACTACTGAACTGCACATGATGGGTAAGATGTCAATGTTGTTGTACTGCATTCCATTACTACTTATCTAGATTGAAACCTCTTTGCTGAAATATTAGGAGTAGTACACACTCTTAATAACATTAGGGTATAATGCATCTAGAAGTTATTGTATGTATACATGATATGGATGAATGTTGTAGCATTGGCTAAAATAGTTGCATGGTTATGTGACATATATTTGTCACTACTAATATGTTTTGGAAATTATGATATGTTTCTAATCATGCGAATGAACTTGAACTGTAGATCATGCCAAAGCACAAGTAATGACAGTTCAAAAGAGGAACCTGAAGCTTCTCGATTCAAAGACACCATGGCAAAAGAAAGAGCTTTATAGGAATATAAAGAGAATGTTAGATCCACCTCGAGAGATGAATACCACATTGGGCACGAGAAATAATCCAATATGAAGAATAGTATGATGATACTTTCAAAGAAATACAGAGGTCTCAGACACACTCCAGTTATGTGACACTGTTGAGCGACATCATTGATGTAAAGCCTTCCAGCTATGAAGAAGTAGCCAAGAAGAAAGGGAAGGAGAACACTAGTTTAAGAAGAACGATGTTTAGGATGCAGTATCGAGACCTGAAGGGAAGTCTGTAGTGTATTCCAAATGGATCTACAAGATAAAACATGCAGTAGATGGAAACATCGTGGGATACAAGGAAATATTTGTAGCATGAGGCTTCTCACAGAAAGAAGCCATTGAATACAACGAGAAATTTGCAGCCACTGGGAGTTGAGACACATGCATTAGAGGAAATTTGGGGTCTAAAATGGGCCTCCTAGGGAAAATAATAAAATAATAGTTAAAATAATAAAATAATAGTTATTAATTTTGGAGGAAGAATGAAAAAAACTACTTTTTGTGTTCGTATTTTCGACATATCTCCCTATGTTTTTACTCAAATTCTGAGCAGGAGAGCTTGTTGGATGCAAAATTTAATTCCGCATCCAATGAGTACCCACACTGCATACTTTTTATGGACCTCGCTACCCCAAAAACAAGAAATACCTGGAAAAACGTGATGATGACATCATCATCACATTTTTTCAGGTATTTCTTGTTTTTGGGGTAGAAGAGTTCATCAAAAGTATGTAGTGTGGGTACTCATTGGATGTGGAATTAAATTCCACATCCAACGAGCTCCCCCACTTGAAATTTGAGTAAAAACACAGGGAGATATGTCGAAAACATGAGCAAAAAAAGTAGTTTTCTTTTATGACAAATATGTCAATTCAACCATTATGGTTGACTCATTTTATTGAAATTCTATTGGTTCTTGAATTCCAATTCACAAAATTTATTGTTGGCGCGTTTTCTTATAAGGTCCATTTTAGACCCCAAATTTCCTCTAATGACAAGTAGACTCATGTGTGCAATTTAAAGAAGGCCTTATACGGGATCAGAAGAAACCCATGGGATAACACATACATGAGGATCCTGAAGATCACCTAGAGTGATGAAGATATTAACCTTTGCTACAAGGTTGAAGATGAAAGCCTATAGAGGATGACAAGCTCATAGATGGGTGTGAGAATAAATTTTCAAAAGGTTCAAGATAGAGGATCTTGGTATCCAGTGACCCTAGATGAATACATAGAATATTAGTAGTAGAGGAAGCTACTTGTCCTTCTAGTACATAATGTTTCAATACATAGAGTATGAAATGATCCGGCGAATTATTCCTCTGTAAAGATCCAATATGGTACATGGTTCATAGAAGCCGCGCGTGAATAAAATCGGACGACGGATACACCAAGAAGCCGCACAGATCGAAGGTCGGAAGAGATCTCCTTCCGCAACATCGGAGGTCGGAATAATTTCCCCTTCCGAAATAGCGGGCCCCACAAGCCTTTTCCCTTCCGCAATGGCGGAAACTTAAAGACGTTTAGAAGCCGGAGTGATAAAAGATCCGCAATGGCGAAGATAGAAAGGATCGGAAGTTGGAGCGGAACAGCAGCCGCAACGATGGAGGTATAAAGGATTCCGGTAGCTGCAATGACGGGCACAATCTTGATTGGAAGTCGGAGCGATTCGGGAGCTGCAATGGTGGATAGATAAAGGAGAACGCTTCCGGGACCCGCAACGGCGGAAGCTTAATGGACGTCGGACGGATTGGAAGTCGGAGTGATTTGGCAGCCGCAACGATGGAAGCCCAAGACTTACGAGTTGAAAAGTCAAATCAGGAGATGTTAACAACTGACAGTCCGCAACGGCGGAAGCCAAAGTAACTAAATCCTCCGACTCGAAAACCAACCGACAACCGATTGCGATTGAGACCGTTGGAGCCCATTGCTTATCCTCTTCCACAACGGCAGATGAGTAGATGACTAAAGCTTCCGATTCAAATACTCAGCAGTGTGTTCACACGGGGACATTTCCAAAATGGTTTTTGCAGTTTGGTACACAGTCTTGATGCCGTGTTTCAGGGAATGGAACAGACGTATGATTGTAACGTCGATAAGGAGATGAACAGCCTGCTATGATGACGAGTTGGAATTTGGCAGGGGATGTGAACAGTCGCATTCTCTTTGGCGCTTTGGCTCATTTGTAACGGCGAAAATGAGGCTTAATAAGGGAAGATGGCGCCCAGAAGGGGGGGAATCAGTTTGTTGAGAGCGTAGGACAACGTTTCTCTGTTATGAGAAGCTTGGAGAGAGCATTTTGCTGTAAATCTATTCACATGCTGTTCCTTTTGAAGTCGACTACTCTCAGTCATACTTGGCTTCTTTTGCCTGTTGAAGTCCAGTTTTGTAACTTTCAGAGAGGAGGTCTTGAAGACTTTACTGTTAATGTCCAGTTGCTATGATTGTAAAGAGTCGACTGCCTTCTCGGTTTTAGCTGGCTTTTCTTTGCTTTTGAAGGCCAATTTGTATTAGTCTAGAGAAGAGGTCTTGCAGAATTTTGTCCATACTGCTGAAATTGATTTGCAGAGTCCAGAACCATTTGTACCATTTTAAAGCCATTAATTGGATCGGTTCCCATTGGAGAGGGACCCGGAGACGTAGCCCATTGGAGGGGGTGAACTCCGTTATCAACTTCTGTTTGTGACTCTATTTCTGTGTTTTCTTCCTTGTATCTATCTATCAGTGTTGTGGTTTTCATTCCTGTTTTGAGCATTTAATTTCTGTTAATGCTGTTCCATTAATTAACCTGTTGCACGCATTCTTTTACAACAAACTTTTAATGCACTAAAGTTGAGGTCCTACGGATCATATTTTGGTATCAGAGCTGGTTGACTATTGTGCAAGTTTGTGAATGCTTACCAGGTCCAGTTTAAAGGTTGGTGAAGGAGAATTAGTTGAAGGAGATCCTGAGATTGGCTCCAGGAGAACATTCTCAAGAACCATGTCTTCTCCACGAGGGGAAGAAGAAGGACATACTGAACGGGAAAAACCTGTCATTTCTGAAACTGAGTTTCTGGAGGCTTTTATGAGCATGAAAGCCATGATGGAAATTCTACTCGATGAGCGAGCAGAAAGGAAGAAGAAAGAAGAAGGATATTCATCGAGAGATGCAGAAGTGAAGAAGGAAGAAAAGGGTAAAGGAGTAGGAGGTGATGGTGATCCTCCTCACACTAATTAGACTTTTTCTTCTTCTCATACTTCTCATTCAAATAATGCAAGTCCTAATATGCCTTATTTCAAATTGGATGTAAAATTTGAATTACCTGTTTATAATGGAGATGTAGATGCTGAAAAATTAGATAATTGGATCAAGCAGCTTGAAGTATATTGCAGGGTGCCGGGNGATGGCTACTGTTAAGAAAGAGGGTGAAAAGCCTACATGTTTGCATTGTCAGAAGGGACATGATGTCTCTAAGTGTTGGAAACTTCATCCGGAGTTAAGGCCAAATAAGTACGGAGGAAACAAAGACAAAGGAAAAGAAAAAGCTACTACAATAGCTATTCAAGACTTGGGATCCGACTCAGGTGATGAAAAAAAGGTTACAACTGTCAGAATCCAAGGTAAGGATAACAGTATCTCACTTCCCATTGATGCAAAATCAAGTTCTAGTGTAAGTACAAGTCTGCCCTCTACTTCTAAGCAAAATGATAAAGATAGAAGTGCACTGTTTCATGTTCGTGTCATTGCAAATCACACAAAGATTGATACATTGTTTGATAGTGGTTCACAAGTAAATATGATATCAGAAGAAGTGGTTAAGAAGTTACATTTAGTTACTGTGCCGCATGAAAAGCCCTATCCTCTAGGTTGGGATACTAATGATACACGATTGCAAGTTACAAGGAAATGTGTATTAAAATTTGCAATTATTGAAAAGTTTAGGGATGAGGTAGAATTGGATGTAGTACCACTTGAGATTTGTGGAATTGTACTTGGGAGTCCATATTTGTATGACCGGAAAGCAGTCTTTTATAGAGAGCAGAATAAGTATCATGTTTTTAAAGAAGGTATGGAATATATTGTACGAGCACATAAGATAAAAACCAATATAGCAATAGTCTCTTCAGGACAAATGAAGAGGTTGGTAAATGCTAGTAAGAATTTTTTGTTGATGATGGTTAAGATGAAAAATGATGAAGTCTCTAAATCTTTTGAAGAATATGACCCTAAGCATAAATCTGAACTGATTGACATCATTTCTGAATATGATGATTTGTTTCAAGATCCGAAGGGGTTACCGCCGAAGAGAGAGATTCAGCATGAGATACATTTGCAGCATGATGTGCCACTCCCGAACATAGCCATGTACCGGATGTCTCTAATGCAGAACGAGGAAATCAAGAAGCAGGTTCAGGAGCTGATTGAGAAGGGCGTCATCCGGCCCAACACTTCTCCTTGTGGCTCTCCTATAGTCTTGGTTCTGAAGAAGGATGGGTCTTGAAGAATGTGCATTGACTATCGGGCCCTTAACAAAATCACCATTAAAAACAAGTATCCTCTTCCCCGCATTGATGATTTGCTTGATCAGTTGAAACATGCAACTTACTTTACAAAATTGGATCTGCGTAGTGGGTATCATCAAATCCGTGTTGCTGAGCATGATGCTTGGAAAACAGCTTTTAAAACGAAACAGGGTTTGTATGAATGGATTGTAATTCCTTTTGGGCTGTGTAACGCTCCTGCTACTTTCATGCGGGTCATGAATGATGTCTTTCATTCATTCATTGATGATTTTGTAATTGTCACATCTAGATGATATCCTGGTGTTTAGCAAAACTTGGGAAGAGCATGTTGTACATGTGAAGAAAATTTTAGATGTACTAAGAAAGGAAAAGCTTTATGTAAAAATGTCTAAATGTGAATTTGCTAAAACTTCGTTAGTATATCTAGGCCATATTATTGGTGGAGGCCACCTGCGAGTGGACCCAGCCAAGGTTGCTGTCATTGTAAACTGGCCACGGCCTAACACCGTTACTAAAATCAGAAGTTTTCTGGGTGCGGTTCAGTATTGGAGGGAATTCATTTCTGGGTTTTCTTCCATTGCTGCTCTTTTACATGCGTTGACAAGCATTAAAGAAATTTTCCAGTGGGGAGGAAAGCATCAGAGAGCCCTCGACCCTTTGAAGGAAAATATTAGCACAGCACCAGTTCTGACATTGCCAGATTTGCAACAGCCATTTGAGATCGAAACCGATGCCAGCGGGTTTTCCATGGGAGCAGTTTTGATGCAAGGAAGGAAGCCAGTCTGTTACCATTCAGAAACATTCTGTAAGTAACTATCCGACCTATGACAAAGAATTGTATTCTTTAGTACAGAGTGTGAAGAAGTGGAAACATTATATCATGGGGAAAGAGACAGTCATACATACTGATCATCAGCCACTTCAATATTTACAATCTCAAACTAAAATACAACAAAGTAGGAATTTAAGATGGATGGGGTTCTTACAACAGTTTCATCTCGTAATTAAGTACAAAAAGGGAATTCATAATAAAGTAGAAGACATGTTATCAAGGCCACCTACAAATGCTTAAATCATTCTTCATAACAGTTCATTAACACATGAAAGTTATACTGAACAGTATGCAGAAGATAAAGATTTTAAGGAAGTATATGCATCACTAATACATGGTAAACAAGAAGAGAACTATTTTGTGCATGATCAGCTCTTGTATAATCTTGGTAAACTTTGTATTATAGAAAAAGAAAGAGTTCATGTGATTAGAGAAGCACATAGTTCATTGATTGCAGGACATTTTGGTGTAAGCAAAACATTGTCTATATTGCAGAATCATTGTTATTGGCCTCAAATGCAAGAAACTGTAGCTAAATACATAAGAGGTTGTGTTATGTGTGCAACAAGTAAGCCTAGCAATAGGAAATTGGGTTTGTACACTCCTCTTCCAGTTTCTTCTCTTCCTTGGGAAAGTATTTCTATGGACTTTGTAGGGGGACTACCTATGTCTAGAAAAGGACATGATTACCTATATGTCATTATGGATCGATTCAACAAAATGTGTATCTTAATTCCATGTAACAAGCAGGTCACTGCTGAACAAACAACTCATTTATTCTTTCAAAATGTTTGGGTACATTTTGGGCTACCCATGTCTATTGTATCTGATCGAGATTCCCGGTTCTTGGGAGAATTCTGGTCAACTTTATGGGAGCTTATGGACACTAAACTAAAGAAAAGTACAACTTTTCATCCACAGACTGATGGGCAAACAGAGGTAGTGAACATAACAGTGGTTCAGCTGCTCATAGGATATTGTAGCAAGCATCCTAAACTTTGGGATGAATAGTTGTAGTATATACAGCATGCTTACAATCATGCAGTTCATTATTCCACGAAAAGATCTCCTTTTGAAACTTGTTTTGGTTATCTGCCAAAAACACCGATGGACTTCTCTTTTGGCAAAGATGCAGTGGATGGACATCATGATGCAGATAAAGCTTTAAAGTTCATTCAGAGAATCCAAGCAGTGCAGCAAGCAGTTCAAGAACAGTTGGAGAAGAGCCAGGCAAAGTACACAGCCAGGCATGACAAGCATCGAATTGATCATCAATTTCAGGTAGGTGACAGAGTTTGGTTACATATCACCAAAGAAAGGATGAAAGGTGAAGGTAAAAAGCTTAAACCTATCAGGTATGGTCCTTTTGAGATCTTGGAAAATATCGGTACTAATGCTTTTCGCTTGAATTTACCTCCATACATGCAAATTTATTCAGTTATCAATGTTGAGAATCTTAAATTGTATGAGCCTCCTATGATCATGGATGAGGAAATTAACATACAGATTCCTTCAATAGATTATTTGGCACCTGAATATATGAGAGAGTTGTAGGATGATGTTATTCTTGACAGAAATGTAAGGACTTCACGAAGGGGGAATGCTGAGTACCTTTGAGTGGGGATGAAAGGAATGCATCCTAGCAAAGCAAGATGGATGGAGATTGGTAAAGTGAGGGAAATTTACCCTCACTTACTTGCAGAATAATTCAGGCTTTTGGTGGTCCAAAAGCTCTCCAATGGGGAGGATTGATCCAACAGATTATTCCTCTGTAAATATCCAATATGGTACATGGTTCATAGAAGCTGCGCATGAAGAAAATCGGACGGTGGATACACCAAGAAGCCGCACAGATCAGAGGTTGGAAGAGATATCCTTCCACAACATCGGAGGTCGGAAGCATTTCCCCTTATGAAATGATGGGGATCACAAGCCTTTTCCCTTTCGCAATGGTGGAAACTTAAAGACGTTCAGAAGCCGGAGTGATAAAAGAGCCGCAACGGAGAAGATAGAAAGGATCGAAAGTTGGAGCAGAACGGCAGCCGCAACGATGGAGGTATAAAGGCTTCCAGCAGCCGCAACGACGGGCACAATCTTGATCGGAAGTCAGAGTGATTGAGGAGCCGCAACGACAGATAGATAAAGGAGAACACTTCTGGAAGCCGCAATGGCGGAAGCTTAACAGACGTCAGACGGATCAGAAGTCGGAGCGATTCGGCAGCCGCAACGGCGGAAGCCCAAGACTTACGGGTTGAAAAGTCAAATCGGGAGACGTTAACAACTGACAGTTCGCAACGGCGGAAGCCAAAGTAACTAAAGCCTCCAAATCGAAAACCAACCGACAACCGATTGCGATTGAGACCGTCGGAGCCTGTTGCTTATCCTCTTCCACAACGGCGGACGAGCAGATGACTAAAGCTTTCGATTCAAATACTCAGCAGTATGTTCGCACGGGGACATTTCCAAAACGGTTTTTGCAGTTTGGTACACAGTCTTGATGCCGCGTTTCAGGGAATGGAACGGACGTATGATTGTAACATCGATAAGGAGATGAATAGCCTGCTATGATTGCAAGTTGGCATTTGGCAGGGGATGTGAATAGTCGCATTCTCTTTGGCGCTTCGGCTCATTTGTAACAGCGAAAATGAGGCTTAATAAGGGAAGTTGGCGCCCAGAAGGGGGGGACTCAGTTCGTTGAGAGCGTAGGACAACGTTTCTCTATTATGAGAAGATTGGAGAGAGAATTTTGTTGTAAAGCTATTCACATGCTGTTCCTTTTGAAGTCGACTACTCTCAGTTATACTTGGCTTCTTTTGCCTGTTGAAGTCCAGTTTTGTAACTTTCAGAGAGGAGGTCTTGAAGACTTTACTGTTAATGTCCAGTTGCTGTGATTGTAAAGAGTCGACTGCCTTCTCGATTTTAGCTAGATTTTCTTTGCTTTTGAAGGCCAATTTGTATTAGTCCAGAGAATAGGTCTTGCATACTTTTTTCCATACTGCTGAAATTGATTTGCAGAGTCCAGAACCATTTGTACCATTTTAAAGCCATTAATTGGATCGGTTCCCATTGGAGAGGGACCCGGAGACGTAGCCCAGTGGAGGGGGTGAACTCCGTTATCAAATTCTGTTTGTGACTCTGTTTCTGTGTTTTCTTCCTTGTATCTGTCTATTAGTGTTGTGGTTTTCATTCCTGTTCTGAGCATTTAATTTCTGTTAATGCTGTTCCATTAATTAACCTGTTGCACGCATTCTTTTACAACAAAATTTTAATGCACTAAAGTTGAGGTCCTACGGATCATGAAAGGAAGAGGGAGAATGATGCTTCGCTTTAGAGGGAGTGATTACCGAAGATCCTCAGGTTCGACATGGTATGAAAGGATGGATAGATTACTGATGGCTCTAGGATTTACTGAGAGTAAATCAGATTCCAACCTTTGATTCAAGGTTGAAGGAGGAAGAACACTGATGCTCCTGTTATATGTTGATGACCTGTTCTTGACAGGAAGAGAGGAACTCATTAATTTTGCAAGAAGGATACTTGCTTCCGAGGTCTAGATAAAGGACTTGGGTACGATGCATTACTTTCTAGGCATGGAGCTGTGTAAGAGTGTGGATGGAATCTCCCTTGGACTAGGGAAGTATGTAGTGGAGATCTTGAATAGTTTCAGGATGATGGAATGAAAGGCCATGGCCACACCTATGGCATCGAACCTGAAGCTATTGAGTGATGCTTCATCGGAGATGGTTGATGCCATGATGTATCGTCAAGTGATTTTTTCATTGATGTGCCTGATGAATACAATACTAGACACATGCTTTTATATGAAAGACCTGAGCTGGTTCTTGATGGATCTGAGACATGCTCACCTGGTTGAAAAGCATGTAGTGAGGTACCTGAAGGGTACATTTGAGTATGGGCTCAAGTATGATACAAAATAGAAGATTAACCTGCATGGTTATGTTGATTGATATTGGTAGCGCCATTGAGAAGAAGAGCACCTTGAGTTGCTTGTTCAGTTTAAGATCCAGTATGGGCTACTGGTTTGGCAGTATGCAGTCCCGCATGGCACTAAGTATAGCTGAGAGAGGAGAAGTGAAGCTCCAGTATGTGATCTAGATCAAGATCTCTTGAAAGAGGGAGTGACGAGTTCTAGCATAGCCAGTGAGACAGGTTGTCTATGCATAAAATCCTGGTAAATCTCATAGGTTGCTCAGACATAATTATTCCTATAGGTTGTCCTTGAATGTAATCAGTCCTGATGTGATTCTATGCTAGAAATGACTAGAGTGAAGTTTGAATACTTTAGAGAGAAGCTTGTTGTACTTCAGATCAAGGTTCCTTCCAAGGGGAGCCTTGAGTTTCTTGTTCAGTCTAAGATCCAGTATGGACTACTGGTTTGGTAGTATGCAGTCCTACATGGCGCTGAGTATAGCTGAGAGAGGAGAAATGAAGCTCCAGTATGTGATCTAGATCGAGATCTCTCAAAAGAGGGAGTGACGAGTTCTAGCATAGCCAGTGAGACAGGTTGTCTGAGCATAAAATCCTGGTAAATCTCATAGGTTGCTTAGATGTAATTAGTCCTATCGGTTGTCCTCAAATGTAATCAGTCCTGGAGAATCTTGTAGGTTATCCTTGGATGTAATCAATCTTGATGTGATTCTATGCTAGAAATGACCAAAGTGAAGTTTGAATACTTTAGAGAGATGCTTGGTGTAATTCAGATCAAGATTCCTTCCAAGGGGAAGTGATGAGTCTGGAAGACACAAATACACATATGCCTTTTCGACACGGTGGTAGGTTGGGCATCCCATGGTCGTTGATGTAAGTGATGAGAGCATTTCCGACATGGTGGCAAGTTAGGCATCCCATGGTCATTGATGTATTTTATGTGTTATGTGTATATGGGATGTGCTCCATGTGATGATGAGATGATCTGAAGATGATGAGGTGATAGTAGGGTACACAGGAGTTGCAAGGCATGTAAACAATCCTGGGATGCTCCTTCAGGTTTTGCAGTGGCATATAATCAGTCATGGGAGATATTGCAGGTTTTGCAAGAGGCATATAATAAGTCCTGAGATGTACCTACTTGATGGCTTGCTTGCAGAGACGATAAATACCTAGCAGAGGGCTAGGCCTACATCCAGCATGAAAAGGGATGGCTCTATAGAGAAAGACCTTGCAGAGGGAGAGGCCTACATCGAACATGAAAAAGGGCTGGCTCTGTAGAGAAATACCTTGCAGAGGGCGACGCCTACATCCAGCATGAAAAAGGGTTGGTTTTGTAGAGAAATACCTTGCAGAGGGCACGACATACATCCAGCATGAAAAAGGGCTAGATTTGTAGATGAAGAAATACATCCCGCATGCAAAAGGGCTAGCGCTGTATACCTACATCCAACATGAAAAAGGGATGGCTCTATTGGTGAAGACCTACATCCAACATGAAAAAGGGCTGGCATTG
The DNA here is from genome assembly GCA_001517045.1 of Pseudotsuga menziesii. Taxonomy (NCBI): domain Eukaryota; kingdom Viridiplantae; phylum Streptophyta; class Pinopsida; order Pinales; family Pinaceae; genus Pseudotsuga; species Pseudotsuga menziesii. The sequence goes on along the minus strand of LPNX010235040.1, from coordinate 322,657 downwards.
TAGACCTACATCCAACATGAAAAAGGGTTAGCTCTGTAGATGAAGACCTACATACAACATGAAAAAAGGGTTGGTACTGTAGACCTACATCCAACATGAAAAAGGGTTGGCTCTGTATATAGAGATCTACATCCAACATGAAAAAGGGATGACACTGTAGACTTACATCCAACATGAAAAAGGGTTGGCTTTGTCGATAAATACCTACATGGAGGCTAGGCCTATATCCAACATGAAAAAGGGCTGGAACTGTAGAAACTTCTGATTATAGATAGTATGGGATGATGATCAAATTATAAGAAGATGATGGCATCAACTATGATGAAGATTCTATGATTCCGTGATGATGATGATGCGATGAAGATCTGACCAGATGCGTTGATGACTAGGCAGAGAAAGAATACCTTCCTAGTTAAGAGGTATTGTTGATGTATTTGTAACTTTGGAAGATATTCTGATGTATATTATCATTGTATGTTGTTGTACCCCCATTGGGGATGTGTGTTACCCCTTTACAGAATGCCTAAATTATGTCTAGATCTTGAGTACAACCTCCATTGTAAGTTAGGGAAATAGTCCCCAGTGTAACATCATGTAATATGTAATTGTGGTCTCTCTAGGAGAAGTGGGCCCCATGTGAGATGACATGTAGGTTCAAGCCTTATATTTGGTCAATGACTTGAAAGGGTATAAATTGGGAGGAACTCTCCCTCATTTTTAAACACCTCATACACTCTCTAAGGTGTTTTGAGAGAGAGAGACAGTAATAGGAGGAGATAAATATAGTTGCTGAACATTTCTTATTACTTCTTTTGATCATCTTACTATTCTAAAGAAGTTTGTAGGGTTTTCTCCTTTATTCTTTCCCTGATGAAAATATTTGTGTCTTGTGCATCTTTTACATTTTATGCATTTTGCTATACTTGTTATTCTTTTAGATAAAGATCCTAGATAATGTAATCATATCTTAAGAAAATATAACATCTACCCATGAAGATACGACCAAGATCTCTATATAGTGATCAACTCAATAGGGATTATTATTCTTTTCTTGTACATCCACAAATTCATTAAGGAAAACTATGTACTTGCATACCATTTCCATCTCATTCTCTTATCATCACTCCCTCTTACTAGGGAGGTCCTTTCAGACTACACCAAGCTTGTCTCTAAAATATTCAAACTTCACACGAGATAGGGCTTAGCCTAACACATTTGCAACTTGTTCCTATGTAGGAACATACTGGAGCTTTATGGATCTTATTTGCACCTTATCCCATATGTAATGATACTTTATCTCTATGTGATTTGACTTTTCATGGAACACCGGGTTTTCTTTTAACTTGATACAACTTTGGTTGTCACAATAAACATCAGTTGCATCCATTTTGGTATCAAAAAATCCTGTTAATAATTTGTGAATCCATACCGCTTCACTACAGGATGAATATGATGGAATGTGTTCAGCCTATGTTGTACTGAGTGCAACACTGGTATGCTTTCTACTAAGCCATGAGATCACACCTGATCCCAAACTGAAATCACATCCTAAAGTGCTCTTTCTATCTTCAGCACTTCCTACCCAATATGAACTAGTGTAGCCACATAATCTAAACTCACTATCAGCTGCATATGTGAGGCCAAAATCCAATGTACCCTTTAGGTACCTCATCACTTGTTTTGTTGCAACTAGGTGAACATGCCTGGGTTCTACCATATACTTACTTAATGTGTTCATGGAAAAACATATATTCGGTATTGTATTTGTCAAATACATTAGTGAGATGATAATCTATCTATATAGTGTGACATATATTCTATTTGAAGAGTCATAACTTAGGAGCTTCGGATTTGTCACCATAGGAGTGTTCATTGCCTTACAATCCAACATCCCAAATCTTTTTGGAATCTCAACTACATATTTTCCTTAGTTTAGGAAGATTTCATTTGAGAACTGCCCTACTTCAAGACCTTGGAAGTAATGCATCATGAAAAGATATTTCATTTCAAATTATGTCGCAAGATTCACTGATGAGATTCTCCTTTCACGTGAAAAATAGATAATATACATAGAATAGTAATACCATGATCCCGCCATTTTCAACCTTATAGTAAAGGTTAGAATCTAATTTAATTTTGGTAAATCACAGGCTCATCAGGAAGTCATCAATTCTTCGGTACCATGCTATGGGTTCTTGTTTTAATCCATATAATGCTTTCTTTAGTCGGTACACATGTGTTTTATTGTCACGTGTCTCAAAAATTTGAGGTTGTTCAATATACACTTCCTCTTCTATGAAATCATTTAGAAATGTTGTCTTTACACCCATTTGATGCAATTTCCATCTCATCTTGGAAGCCAAAGAAATAATGGTTCTGATTGAGGTATATCTAGCTACTGGTGCAAAAGTTTCTTCATAATAAATCCCTTCTTTTTGAGAGAATCCTCATGCAAAAAATATTGCTTTGAACTTTTCAATACTACCATTAGCTGAATGCTTTGTCTTAAAAATCCACTTGGAAGAGACCACTGATTTATGCTTTGGTCTTGGAACCACTTCCCAAACATCATTCTTTAATATAGATTGATATTCTTCAATCATGGCACCCATGCATTCTTTTATCTTTAAGGCTTCTTCAAAACATGTAGGTTCTTCATCAACAAGGTTACACATTAATGATGCGTAGTTGGAGTGGAGTCTTAGTCTCTTGCTTCCTTCTGGTGCACGATATATTTCTGCTTCTTGAATTATATCATGAGATTAAGCTAGTCTTTTCCTTGTTGAGATTGTTTCGTGAGGTGTCTCTATACGTTCTTGTGGTTCTACCATTTCCTAAACTTTTGGTATAGGATATTATCCATATCTAACTGGTAGTTTACTGATCTCTACTACTCTAGGGATTACTTGTTCTTATTCATCCACATGGGTCTTTTTTCATATGTTTAAGGTTGCATCTTCATTAAATTTGACATATATTCTAACCTTAATTTTACGAAAACCCATAATATAGATTATGTATACTTTCGACTGATCACTATATCCAACAAATATTCCCTTCTTTCTTGAGGTGTCCAAGTTTGATATTTTCTATTTGGGAACATGTAGGTAACCATAAAAACCAAATATGTTCAGGTGGATGACTTCAAGCTTCTCACCAATAAAAATTTCTTCCGGAGTTTTGTTTCCAAGTGCAATATGGGATAATTTGTTCTGAGCATAGACTGTGGTATTTGCTGATTAAACCCATAAATACTTGGGTAGATCTTGATCATGAATCATGGAATTGAATTCTTCCATGATATATCTATTCTTAATTTCCTCTACTCCATTTTGTTGATGATTATAGGGTGGAGTAAGCTCTCTCTTATCCTGCTGGTCACTTTTCCTAACTCGCGCGACCCAGGTTTTGCACAGCCCACCGATCCAACAACTACTCGAGATACTGGCCCAACAGAGCAAGCCTTGTCGACAACACCTGTGAGGCATGTGTAGTCTCACTCGAGATATCTCTTAGATGGGAAACCACCGGAACCATGTTTTCGCAATTGGAAAGGGATTATAGTCCCTTGGCTCGCCACCAAGGAGATCGACCAAGCTGCGAGAATGGAGTCATTCCCACTGAACTGTAGCACACTTTGTGCAGATATTCTACTAACTAATAACATTGTGACATAGATTAGGCCTTAGTACTATAAACATAGCATAATGTAAAGCAACTTATCATATAAGAATAGCATACATGCGTGCAACAACGCTTATGCCATGCATCGACTAACAACCAGAGTAGTGCATATTATCCTAATCATGCAGTCAAGATTTTATGGATAGGGAGACATTCATTCAACCATAATAGAACTTGCATTATAAGCATATCACACAGAAACATAAACATTCACAACACCAATCACCCATTCAAACACCAGAGATAACGTGGAAACCCATCTGGGAAAAACCACCATGGTGCTCTTCATTTGGGATGAGAAAGGATATAGCACCTTACAGTTTGTGGGATGCAGACTGATCTTGTGATATGCCTTTATGACTGAGAATTATGGTTCTCATTCTCTCTATATTATTTCTTGTAATCTACGACTACCATCTACAGATCCATACAAAGCCTAGATCAACCTTTCTAGCATCTTCATCGCTCTAGCCGAGCTCTCCTATTGCACTATCTTTGACTGCATCCTACAGATTCCTGACTTTTCTCCTACCTAGATCTAACCTCTGCAACTATCTGTAGCTATTGACAATCCAACCTAAACTGTAATTACGACCAACGAAAAAGCAACCTTATAACTATTGAATCCCTCCTATTTATACTATTTTACATGACTACATAGGGTCGACTGCATACAGGCAGTATGTTAACTATCACCATCAGCTTCCCCTTAGGCTACAACTGTGGCGATCATGGCTTGACACGAGGCACTAACGACCTTACTTACAACGTGCTTCTACTCGTGCAGCCTCTGCCGACTTAGCTGACTTCAGCCCCCACGACTACCCTATCACTTTCAGCCATTATTTTGCACTTGTGTTTCCATTCTACCCTGCTGGCATCATCCCTCTGTGCTATTCCCTTTTTCCACATAGGTGAAATCTCTTGTGCTTACTCTTTCTTCTGCGCGTCTATCCTAGTCTGCGCAGTTTTCCTTTTCTTCACGTAGGTTTTCTTGTTTGTGCTAAATACTGCTTCTTGTGCTACTTTCCTGTGTGCTTTCCCCAAGCCCAACATGCCCCCAACACTCACATGTGGCTTGTCCCGAGCCACTAAGCAGTGGATCTAGCATGTGGCATGATATGTGCATTGTTTCTTTTTTCTTTCTTCCTTTGATTTTTTTTCCTTAGTGTTTCCTACACTGCGGACTCATTCTATGCTTAGAAATAATTTTTAGGTGCGGGAGCTTGAAGCTATAAAGTTTCTTCTTTGGCTTCTTCTGAAGAGTTTATGTCCATAATCTTCTCTTGTGCAAGCTCCTAGTATTCTTGATGGGGCTATTCTTGATCCTTTTTCTCCTCTTTTCCTTCTTCCTTTTCCTCATCTTCAGGTGTAGATTGTTTTGCACCTATGACCTTCTACTGGAATTGGGCCAAGATGGGAGTAAGTTGTTCTATCTCCCAACAGGCTTCTTCTGCCTGCTATTTCAGTTCATGCACTCTATCAACGCTAGGGTTCTCTAACGAGGTATTGGCCAGTGCCTATGTGAACTCGTTGATTTGTTGCTGGACAGGTTGAATTAACCTTTTCACCCTTTCAACTTCTACCTGCTGCTCAGCTGTCTCCTTGTTGCGCATGTTTTCTTGGTCACGCAGGGTTCTTGCCTTATCTAGGAGCTATTTGATCTTGGTGCCTTTTGTGATTTTCTCCTTGGTTGGAAGATTCTTAATCTTTGCATTCATTGCCAATATCTATAGGTCTGCTTGCTATGCCTGTTCGACAAGCTGCTCTACAACCTCATCGTCAATGATCTGTTCCCATGTTGTGGAAATTGCTTCGACTGCTTTTGAGCAGAGCTTCTCAGCTTCCCTAAGCCAGCCAACAGTTTGATTTGCTGATTCTTGTCTTTGTTGTAGCACTTCAGGGAGTGTGCCCAGATGTTGGTTCGTTCCCATGTCCTGAACCTGTTTCTTTAATTCGATTGCTAGTTTGGATAACTGCCTTAGCTAGTGTACACGTTCTTCCTTGGTTTCTTCCTCCCCTCTTGACAGTTACGCAACTTCCTCCTTTATAGCTTGTTCTAGCAAAGCTTTGTTTTGTGCTTGAGATGCTAGGTCTGCTCACTGGTGGTTGATAACTTTCTTGCGCTTCTTTGATTTCCTGGTCTCATTGGCTCCCTGATATGCAACCACATTTTCCCGGATTCTAATTTCTATGGTGAAGGCATGCTGAATGGAATATATCTGTAGCAATGTTAGCTTAGAGAAATATAAAATTAATGCATCCAAGCTATGGACACTTGCCTTGCTTTATTTTTTTATGTAGAAAATGCCACCACGAGCATTTCTATTCTTAGGGGTGGAAGCAGTACTAGCATTGCTAGAGTGTTTTCCAGGTCTACACCATATGTTCCAGCCTACATGGTGTCGCATACTTCTATGACAGTTTCAGCCAGTTGGTTAAATTTTTTAGTGATTGTAGCCATCGAATTGGTTTTCCTGCTCGCGATCTTTCCCAAATTTTTCTCAGCTACTTCGGCAATCGCGTGGCTAAGAAGAGTCAAATCCTCATCTGCTATTCCCATGACGTGGGGTCGACTAGGATTCTGATTCTTTCTATGTGGTATGCTCAATGCGTCTTTCTCTTCCTCCACCTCCATGGGATACTTACCCTACCTTTTTCTGGTCCTTTCGACGCTCACCTCTTCATCAATAGGAGGGTTTTCGTCATCAGCACTGGGCGGGTCGCGGTCCTCTTCTGCTTCTTCTTTTTGCGAACCATCCCGATGCTCCTGGGTACTGGTATTGACATGGTATTGGTTTGTGTTCTCTTTTGGATCCCCTTGTGGCACTTGCTACCATGCAGGCACCTCTCCATGATGGCCAAGCCATTCTTTAGGCCAGTCTTTGATTTCCCGTTCGATATCTGCATCACAGAGGATGAAGAATGTTGGGAGTGCCTGCTTCTTGGGATCCTTACGCGAATGCAGGATAATGTTGTGCAACACTGCATGGAATTGAATGAATGGATACTTGGTCACCATCGCAGGATTCGGGCGATACTTCCTGCACACAAATTTCCTAAGCCTTTCTCATTGGAGAAGGAATTTAAGCTTCGTGTCTGCCTTGCGCTGTCTATCCTTCTGGTCCCAGAGGATTTGATACGGGGTGCCAAGGAGCTCTATTGGGATTTCCATAGGTTTATGGTCTAGCGGGGCTCTCCAGGATGCAAATGAGATCAAAATGAGAATCCATGAGAAGTGGAACTTTGTTGCGGCAAGCTCCCATGCGTCATCCGTTAGCTCGTTCAAGAGGAACTGAGCCTAGTTGATGTGCACTCCTTCCACACATTTTTCTGCTAGCTCTACTATTGCAGCCGTGCACTCAACAGGCATCATCTTGCACAGGATCTTGCTACACAAGAGTTTTGCTAGAGCCCTTACAACATCATTGTCAATAGAGCTAAGGAGGAAACCCTTTCTGCCTCAGACAAGATGGTACTTAGTCTTCATGTCGTTCTTGTCCATTTTTTCCCTATCCTTGTGTTGGTATGGGGTTGGGTCAAGTCCTTGCTTCGAGAGACCCATGATAGCTGAGATCAGGTCCACCATTACTTCATATGGCCTATCGAGCCAGAGGTAGCCTCCATGGAAGGATATTAGCAATTGCTTGACATATATCTCGACTGGGGCAGAGCGGCCAAAATGTGGCATAAGGAACAGATTCAAGATGCCGGACTGCTCCAATCCACGCACCCACTCCTTTGCAGAAACAACGTCTACATTCGGTGGTTCACCGGGCTATGCATTCATGAATTGATTTCTGGACAACTCTTGTTTCCTGGTGTCGTAGTCCTCAAATTTTAAGTCTTGGAGGTTAAGATCGATGGAATCCTAAGGTCGTGTAATACCTTCTGGAATAGCGGGATAGTCTAGAATTTCCTATGCATCCACTGTTCTTTGCGTGGTGTTCGGCTTCCTCAGTGAGAGAGACGGAGGCAACAAGTTATTTTCTTCCTCCATCAGCTCTACTTCTGGTGGTGATGGCAGTGGCATAACTGGGTCGGCTATACAGGATTTGGGTATTTTTGCTGTGGTGCCATAGGAAGTGGGGATGTATGCACTCGATAGGGCTATGGCCATAAAAACCTGGGCCCCAACTGGTTTCACTGGTGGTTGGGTTACTGGTGGCCGGGTTATAGGTACATGCGCAAGTTTTCCCATTGCTAGTTTCCTCTGCGGTAGTTTCTGGACTACCTTCAGCTTCTGGGATACCTTGGGATTATGCTGCATCCTCTTTATCTTCTTGGCCAGCCGAGTAGGTTCAGGGAGGTATGGTACTTCAAAAATCGAGCAGGGTGAGACTAGTGAAACAATGGAGTCCTCACTGTCACTGGATAACTCAAAGAGAATAGGCTTCGGCTCTGGCAGATGGCTCAAGTTCACTCAGTGGGCTCGACTCTATGGTTTCTTAGCTCGGCAAGGCAATGCAAAGGTTACGATTATAGGGGTTAACTACTTTTTATAGGCGACGGGCCCCCAACCTGACTGGTCATAATGATGGATCATCTGACAGAGCACATGGGATTTTCCTTCATCGCCTTTACTTGCACACTTGGGTTCCATCATACACTTGTTAGGGTAGTTAAGGGTAATATGGCGGACGGGACCAAAACTCCCGCTGCCCTTCTCCTCAGACTTTCCACTCAATTCTATTGAAGTTTTACTGGCGCCGAATCTTTTTCAAAATTCTCATGCATTTAATGGGCCTTTAGTTCCTGCTAGCTGTCTGCCACATCCCACCAGCTATCTCTTAGTTGGGTAGTGGAGTTATAGGACAATTTTTTGTTGTTGTTGTGCATCTCAGCCTTATGGGTCCATGCCGCAGTCATCGCGATATGGTTTTAAACGGCTTCCATTGATCATACATGTAACTGCTGTTCCATCTAGATTATGTGTTTTTACTGCGCCTGTTTCAGTAATCATGCACAACTACATACGGACCTAACCAGTTTGTTTTGAGCTTACCTGGGTGTTTGAGAAACTTGCTGTCATACATTAGAACAAGTCCACCAACTTTGAACTGCTTTGTTCTAATGTGGCGGTCATGTCACGCTTTCTGCTACTGCTTTTCCACATTTTGATGGAAACCCGCAATGAGGTGTTCTTCCTCCATTTGAATCAGCTGCGCAAATCTTTCTTCTATATCACCGGTATCTGTCATCTTTGTTAGTGCAACAATTCGCAGGCTCGACATAATGTACTCCATGGGTATAACTACTTCTTGTCCATAGACTAAACGAAAAGGGGTGTGTCCAGTTAGTCATTTGCATGTTGTTCTATAAGCCCATAATACTGCTGAGACTTTTTGGTCCAAGTCATCTCTGTGTACATTACAGACCTTGGTTAATGCATTCTCTAGTATATTATTGAAGGCCTCCATGGTCCCATTTGCTTGAGGATGGTAGGGTGTTGTCTTCTTGTGTTGGATTTGAAATTCTGCATTCAGTTCAATAATTAGCTTATTTACAAAATGCATACCTTGGTCCTTGATAAGGATCTTCAGGCAACCAAACCTTGTTACTACATTTTTCGGAAAGGAATTTTTCTGCAGTTGTGGCGGTGCAATATTTTACAGGTGCTCCTTTTGTCCATCTTATCAAATAATCTATAGCAGTTATAATATAGCGTGCAGCTGTCCATTTTCCTGGCGGACTGATAGGGCTGACAAAATCCACTGCCCATTTATCAAAGGCCTGCAGTGTAATTTGTGGCACAAGTGGCATTTCATCACGTCATGATGGTTTCCATGTTCTTTGACACTTATCATAGTCATGGTAGTATTTTCTTATATCCATATGTACCATTCTCCACCATAGTCTAGCTTTCAAAATCTTACGCACCATTGCTTTCCTAGCGTAGTGTCCTCCCAAAACACCCACATGCCCTTCATCCATTACCCATTGTCTTTCATGATCAAAGATGCATCTTCGTAGTATTTCATCTGGTCCCAACTTATAGAGTTGTCCTACGATTAGCGTGTAGTCTGAGGCCTTAACAACTATATGTTTCGTTTTCCATGTCGAATAACCTTCAGGCGCATAGCCTGTATTCAGTAAGTGTATAATAGCATCAAATTATTTATCGACAACATCAATAGCAAAAAACTACACATCCGGTAGATTATCTTCTAGGCTAGTGGGTTCCTCCCCACTTTCAATGTGTGACAAGTGGTCAGGCCTGACATTTAGTCGGTTTGGCTTAACAATGACTTCAAATTCAAATTCTTGAAATAGGAGGAGCCACCGGCATATCTCCCCCCCCAACACTGGCTTATTGACCTGGTAATTTAGTGCATAATGATCAGTGAACATTTTGAAGTGTCCACCCAATAGATAATGTCTGAATTTTTGTAGTGCGTAGACCATTGCAAGCCCTTCTTGTTCAGTTGCGGTATAGTTTTTATCTGCTGTGGATAGTTTCCTACTTGCGAATGAAATTGGATGGTCAATTGCGACATCTCCTGGTTGGGTTAATACTATGCCCAGCACAATTGATGATGAGACAACATGCACATGGAATTCCTTTTTCCAATCTGGGAATATTAATATCGGCGCAGTAGCCATTTTTTTCTTTCGCTTATCCAGACTCTCTTGACAATTTACATTCCACTCAAATTTGGCTTCCTTCTTCAGCAGATTCTCCATAGGAGCAGTTATCTCTTCATATCCTTTGATAAATTTATGATAATATCTGGTATGTCCCAATGAGGATCCAAGTTGTGTGACTGATGTGGGTGGAGGTAGATCCAGAATAATTTCCACCTTCATAGGATAGACCAAGATCCCATCGCAGCATACTACATGGCCCAACAGTACACCAAATGGTGCATAGAATATACATTTTCTCAAATTCAACGTAATTTGATACGTGTATTGGTAGCATACCCATTCTGTTACAAAGGTTGTCTTGTGACGATGCTCTGGTGCAATTGGGACTTGATGGTAGCCTAAAAATCCATATGTGAATGAGTACATTTATTGTTCGCCAACTCTTTCCAAGACTTCATCTGTAATTGGTGTTGGGAATATATCATGTAAGCAGACATCATTTAGTTTCCTAAGGTCGACACAGATTATGACTTTGCTCATCGCCTTTTTGTCCTGAATGACTATGGGGCTTATCCATTCCGACTCTTCAATTGGCTCAATAATTCCTGCTTCCAGCATACGACCCAGTTCTGATTTCACTTTTTCCTTATAGCGTGGATTTATTCTGTATGGGCGCTATTTTACCGGTCTTGCATTGAGTTTGAGTAGAATTTTCATTTCAACCAAATCCCCTACTATCCCCTTCATCTCCCTAAAGTTTTTCGGGAACAGGTCTTGGAATTCATGTAATAGATCAGTGATTTTGGCTACTGTCTCTTCATCCCAATAGTCTCCAATGTTGGAAAATTTTGGATTTTCCTCTGACCCAATGTTAACCTTCTTGATTTTTAGCAGCTTAACAAACTGCTCACTGGAAATAAAGATTCCTTCTACTGCGCACGAGCCTTCTTACTCTGGAATATTGATGTTAGTCTGATCATCCTCTGGGTCTCCAGAGAGGTTATAGCATGTAATCTAGTGTTGAAATGTCTCACAGCATTGGTGGGAATGTACAGTGCAAGCTTGAGAATACACAACCTCCAGCGGGATCTCAACGAATATCTTCTCTTTAATAGTCTTCAACTCAATATCAATTGTTGGTTGCTCGTCCGCGAACTGGAATGTGTAAGTGAAATTATGCACAACTTTTTCCCATTCCCTTGTTTCCTGGTGCAACTCCATAGATGTGTACCAGCCTATTTGCGCCATCTAAAGAGTATGGATGAAATGGTGAACCCACTCCTGACGAGAGTAGTTCGAGAATGTTGCAGAACATTGCTCCAAGTGTTCAACAGGGTTTGATAACCCTGTATACCTTTGTGTCACAGTTGTGATCTCATCTTTGAGCCTTACTTCTAGCAGAATTCTACACTACGACCATTCAGTTATTGAACTTTTATGCCTACCCCACCATCACATGGGCGTAGCTTTCAAGAAAAAGTCAAGTGCAGATAGTCACTGCGGCTCTATTACCAATTCTTCAAAATTAGTCAAGAACGCTGCCAAGTTAGGTAGTCCTTCATACATGGGAAGTGGTCATAACTGAGTTACTACTCGTCAGAAAGACTTAGTTATCCTGGCACATTTCCTCAAAGAAACTTCATGTAGACGGTTTTGCCAGTTCTCAAGTGCCTCTCCTGAGTATGAGGTACATGAACCCTCACATTTTCATCTTAGGTTACCATCTGCAGTAGGATTAATATAATATTCTTTAAGGCCAGTTACACTATAGATGTTATCAAGATGATCACCGTGCCCTTCATTGAACACAGGTTCAATGTACCTATGTCCTTCGAGCGGGTCGAGGGGCGCAACTACCTTCATCTCATCATCTTCAAACGATAGGATCTTTCTTTTGAAATTTATAATCATTTGGTTTTCCATTATCCAATCAATCCCAAGCAACACAGGATATGGGGTAGTATCATCTACTATATCGATGAATTTGAAGTCCACAAAAGTGAACAATCCTTCGATATCCACTTGAATTTGACTTAGCCTACCAACAGGGAGGACCTTTGCTTGATTTTCAAGCCTCAATTGAATTAGGTACCATTCTAAGGGCGGCTTGCCCATTATTTCCCATGTCTAGCATGTTAAAATGTTAACATGGGATCCTAGGTCGAGGATGGTATAGTCCATGTTATAATCACCAATTTGTGTGGTCATCCTGAGTTTGCATCCTGTCTTGAGCTTTGTCTTGACACTGTTAACCTTCTTTGCTGGGGGGTCTCCCTCCGGAAGTGTTTCTATAAGTGCTTCCAGCTCTATAAGTGCATCCTTATCTTGGATTAGCGCCAAACAACTTGAAAAGAATGGTTTGAGTTTACAAACCTTATCTGCACTCTTGTTCACAGTCCGTTGTTCAAATATATTTTGGAATATCTCAGGCATATCTTTCACTTGGCCTGAGGTGGATGGCTGCTCTGTCTTGATGAACTCTGGGAACACATCCATGAATATGCACTTATGTTCTTGAATGTCAAGTGGTGCTTTCTTCTTCATGATAGGTCACACCTGTGATTGTGCTTGAGTCACAGAAACTATTTGTGTAGCCTGGTCTGCACCCATTGCAATGCCTCCCCTTGTAACCACTACTACATTTAGGTCCCGCGGTTCTGTGATTATCATCTATATGTTGGAATTAGCATTTGGGTTAGGAGAATTTGGCATAGGATTTGGTGCTGGGTTAGTTGCTCCATCTGTCCTAGCTTTCCATCAAGTAATATGTTGTGGACATTGTTCCACATTGTTCTCTTGTTTGTAATATGAGCAAGTCTTCACAGGTTCAGGGAAGTCTCTAGCATAGTGGCCTTGCACTCCAAAAATATAGCAATCACTGGCTCTCTTCCCTGGCCAAATCCTCCTCCTCCTCGGCCTCTGTAATTACCACCCCCCCTCCACTGAAGTTGAGGTGGTTGTGGAGGGTATTGTGGTTGTGCATACTGCTGTTGATATGGGTTATATGGGCCCAGATTTTGAAATTGAGGTGCCATTTGAAACTGCCGCACAGGCTGAAACTGTGGAATAGCCTGAAATTGAGGTGCAGTCTGGAACTGAGGTGCGGTATGGAACTGTGCTTGAGCTTGTTCAATATTTATTTTCTCTTCAGTTTTCATCAGACACGCATCTACCATTTTATCTCTCATGAGTTGGTAGGCCCTACAATCTTTTTCATCATGGCCTACGAAATTTCCAAAATTTACAATACAAATCGGATGGTGTGCATACCATCTTTTGCATGAACATACAATCTACATCATGGTGTACTCTTGTTTGGAAGATATTGCACTAGGGAAACCCTTAGGCACTCAATATGCTTAATGCACCGGACGAGATGTAGTTCATATAGGCTAGGCATTCATCTTTGGTATGTCCATTGGTCCGACATCATGTACACCAGAGATCTTTGTGTACTTCTTTTCCTCTTTTTATGTCTTGGAGTTGAATAGCTAGATTAGCCAATTGTGACTAAATCTTTATGATTCCTACGGCACCATCTCTAATAGGTGAAGCTTCGAGATTCATTGGTAGCTCTAATGCCTCCATTTGTGTTGCAATATTTTGTTGCATGAGTGGTCCTCTTATATGTGGCATTAGCGCAGCAATAAACCACTCTTTATGCTGCACGTATGACATTTGGAAGATGAACTTTTCCATCAGTGTTTTGAACCATTGGTCAAAGTCCCATATCATTTTTTCTAGAGCCTTCTTAATCTCCTTGATCTCGGTAATACATTGGGACTCAGATTGGGGTTTTTTGAATTCTAAGATCATCACACGTAGAATCCCCTCATGAGTATTCTGTGGTGTTCCTATTGGTATGGCACAAAATTTCATAAACCAATCCAGCGCACGACCCCATAAGGTCGTGATCATTTGTGCCTTCTTTATATCTACATTATGGACTAAACGTACCATCCAGACAACTTCACAAAGGAACCAATGCTGTTCTAGGTCTTTTGTTCCATTCCCATTAAAGGTAGGTAATCTAATGTCTATCCCCGCCATTAGGGCAACACTGGGATTGTTCACTGGATTCCCCAGATTTACTAGATTTACTGGGATCGCTGATGGGATTCCTTACGCACCAGCCCCGAAATTAGGACTTATAGTGTTCACAAGTGGTTTAGGTGAGGAACTTCTATGTCTCACTTCAGGGGATATTTATGGAATGTTGTAGTCATGTCCTATCCTCAACGAATATGCAGAATCTCCTGATTCTGCTCTCTCAGAAATCAAAATATAATCCTCCTCTTCGTCGTAGGACCCTTCATCTAGGTGTGACTCATATCCATATTCACCCTCCCTAGGCAGGCTATAATCCCTCCTGCCTCCTACTAACTTCCTCCTCTTTCCTGTCCAGAACCTCCTTCTGCTTCTCAAGAATCCAATGTCCAACTCATCTTCTGAACTTTTTGGGAACATCTCCTCTTACTACCTTCCATATTACTCTTAATCCTTGCACAACATGTCCCCTTTACTTACTATGCGACTCAATTGCAGAGTTGTAAAATACCCTTTTCACAAAGGATCATTTTAATCCACAGGTTTATAGATCTAAGGTACCTTCCCCGAGGTCCTTGGAAAAATTGTCTCTCTACCTCACTATACGAGGTTATCGCTTCAACATCGAACTCCGTAACATATCCCCCTAATATGCTATCAATACAAAAATCAACAGTTATGGAAATAGAGTTACTTACTTGTGCCACTTCTTGTATCAACAAATCGGTCCCTTCAACTATTCCTACCCTTTGGAAGTTAGCCTGCTTGGTTGCTAACCCTGACAGTTGTTCTTGCAATATAATGGGAAACTCTGTGAATAAAATTTCATGGATATCCGAACATAGATATTGCTGCAACCAGTTTTTAGGGCTCAAGCATGAACCCTCACTTTCCTTCTATGTGAATATCAATGTATTTGACTACATCCACTACTCTACTTCATTCTTAGTTGGGTACCACAACATTTACCTCTATGCGATCAATAGGTGCTGGCAACAGAACCATTTGTTGGCCACTTTTCCTAACTCGTGCGACCCAAGTTCTATGCAGCCCACCGATCCAACAACTACCTGAGATACCGACCTGACAGAGAAATCCCCATCGGCAACACCTACGAAGCAGGCGCAGTCTCACTCGAGATATCTCTTAAATGGGTCACCACTGTAACCATGCTTCCACGATTGGCGAGGGATTATAGTCCCATGGCTCGCTGCCAAGCAACTCGACCAAGCCGCGAGGATGGAGTCATTCTTGCCGAACTGTATAACCCTTTGCACAGATATTCTACTAACTACTAATAGTGCGACACAGATTCGACCTTAGTACTATAAACATAACATAATGTAAAGCAACTTATCAGATAAGAACAACATACATGCATGCAACAATGCTTGCGCCATGCACTGACTAACAACCAGAGTAGTACGTATTATCCTAATCATGTTGTCAATATTTTATGGACAAGGAGACATTCATTCCAACATAACAGAACTTGCATTATAAGCATATCAAACATAAACATAAACATTCACAACACCAATCACCCATTCAAACACAAGAGATAACGTGGAAAACCATATGGGAAAAACCACCAAGGTGCTCTTCATCTGGCATGAGAAAGGATATAGCACCTTGTAGTTTGTAGGATGCAGACTGATCTTATGATATGTCTTTATGACTCAGACTTATGGTTCTCATGCTCTCTGTCTTATTTCTCCTAATCTACTGCTACCATCTACAAATCTACACACAGCCTGGATCAACCTTTCTAGCATCTGAACCACTCTAGCAGAGCTCTCCTATTGCACTAAACTTGACTACATCCTGTAGAATCCTAATTGTTCTCCTACCCAGATATAACCTCTGCAACTATATGCATCTATCGACAATCCAACCTAAACTGTAATTCCGACCAACGAAAAAGAAACCTTCTAACTATTGAATCCATCCTATTTATACTATTTTACATGACCACGTAGGGTTGACTGCATACAGGCAGTTTGTTAACTGTCACCATCAGCTGCCCCTCATACTACAACTGTGGTGATCACGAATTAACACGAGGCACTAACGACCTTACTTACAACATGCTTCTACTTGTGTGTCCTCCGCTGACTTAGCCGACTTCAGCCCCCACGAATGCCTTGTCACTTTCAGCCGTTATTCTACACTTGTGTTGTTGTTCTACCCTACTGGAATCATCCCTCTGCGCTGTTCCCTTTTTCTGCATAGGTGACGTCTCTTGTGCTTACTCTTTCTTCTACGCATTTTTCCTTGTCCGCGCAGTTTTCCTTTTCTTCACTTAGGTTTTCTTGTTTGTGCTACATACTACTTCTTGTGCTACTTTCCTGTACGCTTTCCCCATGCCCAATGTACCCCATCTTCTTTACAGAATTCCTTGAATTCATTTGAAGTGAATTCTCATCTGTTATCTGATCTTAATATCTTAATCTTCTTTTTAGAGAGATTCTCAACAAGATCTTGGAACTCTTTGAACTTTTCAAATAGTTTACCTTTCCTTTTCAAGAAATATATCCAAGTATTACGTGAGTAGTCATCAATAAAAGAAACATAAAAGACATACCCTCTTAAGGAAGTAGTTGATATTGGTCTGCACACATCTGAGTGGACAATTTCTGATATCCCTTTTGCTTTACTATTATTGATTGGAAATGGATTCTTGGTGTTTTTCCCTCGAGAACATCCTTTTCATACCCTTTCATTATTGATCTGGATTTCTGGTAGACCTGTTACTACCTTGCTCACAATTGGTAATTATTTGTAGTTTACATGAGGAAGTATTCTATGCCATAGTTCACATGGACTGATAGTACCAGCTATGAAAGATGAGTCTGTATGCCCTTTTAGTTTGTAGATCCCTCCAATACCTATTACAATTGCATAATTTATAGTTTTTCCTATTGGACACATAAGAAATTCACCATCTACAAAGGAAACTCTAAGGCCTTTCTTTTCTACAGCTGATATAGAAATAATATTATTCTTTAGACCTAGAACATATAAGACTTCTTTCATTTTCATGGAATTATTAGATTTCATCTTGTAGGAAGCTTCTCCCATTCCTTTGATAGAATATTGATAGTCATCTCCAAGTTGTACTTTGTGCGGATAATATTTCTGAGTGAGGCATGAGAGAGAATATCCGTGACCTGGCATATGTTTGGAAGCAACACTATCTATCATCTAAGTATCACTTCCATGAGACACAGATCCTATGAGGGTTGATATCAAGACATATTATTCATTAGATTCTTCATTCTCTTTGGTCCTCTCTTCATCTGATTCATTTTTTTCGGCTGCATGGGAATGTAACTTTTCGTTCTTATTTTTGAACTTGTTTTTGTTAAGTCGACAATGTACAGAGATATTTCCTAACTTATGACATGTATAACACTCACATGATGAGTAATCCTTCTTAAATTTCTTACCTTTCTTGATTTCTAGTGATCTACTTATTGGAGATCCTTGATCCTTCCTTTTATTTCTTCCATTCTTTGTATCCACAACTAGATCTTGATCTTCATATTCACTATAAATTCTCTTCTCTATTTACTGACCATCTTTATTCTTGTACACATTCCTCCCATAGCTTGCTTAATTTGGTTATCTTTATTCTAGCACATATTCCTTTGACGAAGGAATCTCATTCTCTTGGAAGATCATTTAGAGTGGCCATCAGAACTTCAACTTCTTCTACCATGTCACCAATGGATTCTAATTTTTCTTTGATTTGAGATACTCTTGAGAAGTATGACTGCATGGTTTCTGCCTTTTTCATCTTCACACCCATGAGTTGGTTTCTCAAGGTCATTCTCCCGTTGATGTTTTCCCCTTCAAACATATTGGTTTGTGCATCAAACACTTCCTTTGGAGTATTATTTGAGGACACTTTGAATATCAAGTTATCCTTAATAGAGTTAGATATGATCCTCTTGACTTCGATCATATGCTTATTTTGTTTGGGTTTTTCCTCTTCTCCCTCTCGTTCCTTGACCTCTTCTTTGATGTATCCATCTAGGTCATGCTCTTCAAGGATGAGCATAATGCTATACTTCCATGCTCTGAAATTATCTACTCCCTCAAGATTTTAATCTAGCATGGTATTATTTTTCATCTTTTAATGGATGAGAACCTCAAATGAAAATATAGGATATAATACTCACCTGCTTGAGGACCTTTTCTTAAACTAACTTCAAGATGACCTAGGGTTTGACTAGAAAACCCTATTTTTCTAGCTGTGATCACTTGTAGATCTGAGAGGAGCAAAAGATGCACCTCCCTAAGGAGAGATAGACTGTATCTTGATTTTCTAGAATCTTAGGATGGACCTTAAATATGCACCCTCACAGGGATAATTGAATGGACCTTATTTTCTAGCTGATCCATTAAGGGAGGTCTCTGAAATAGTGAACCCTAGCTTGTTGGATTGCAAGATGAGTTACTGCACAATTTATTCTTTCAGGTTGGCTCTGATACCATGCTAATTTTTCTATTCAAATACAACAAAGGATCATAGAAAAAATAACAATCACTTCAGAAAAAAAGAGAGCACAAATATTTATCCGAGGAAACCCTCATGGGGAAGAAAACCTAGCAAAATTTCCTCTATATAGACGTCACCCAAGTACAGTGTAATATCCAACGAATAAGACTTTATTGCTTCCTATCGTCCATATGGATTGTTTCTTTTCTCACTAGCACAACTTATTTAGTTCTGTGTGTGTCCAAATGAGTGAGGCGCCTCCACTATTTATACTAATCAGTGCAGAATCCTAATAACCCAATAGGGCTGTCTTGCCTTGGGAGACTCAAAAATACATTTTACTAATACTTTTGTGGGCACTACTAACCCGACATAGAGGACATTCTTGAACATTTTTTGCTCAAATTTGATTAAACCCTTCCCTTCAACTTAGATTTGAGTGTCATCTCCAATGTAAATACTTGGACCATCAGTAAGTTTAATGAAGAAAATGATTCTTTTGATGAAACCATTTAATTGGAGGCTCCTGAATTAATGAGGAAGGCATGATATTTTAAAAATCCATCCTTCAGTGCATGATATCTATCATGATCTTTAGTCTTGTCTTATAAGGACCTATCCGGGTCCTTACTAAATTTTGTTATTACATGTCTATATAATAAATATATACTAATAAATATATACATTGTTTTACTCTCTTCCATACTAAATTTTATGAAATGACATATTTATGTTTGGTTTCTGTTTAGTTTTAGGTCTAACTAGTTTAACATTTCAGGTATACTTCAATCCCATTTAGCACTATAAATTTCAATACTAACAATTTTGTACACTAACAGAGCAGGTATAAAACAAATTACAACATAATCAACTATATAAGATCTAATTTCCTTTACAATTATGAAAGTGAAATAGCATCAAAATACCTGTAAGTGAGTAGTTTGTCACTGCTAGATCCCTGGAGACGACTGTTTTTCCCTGTAGTAGGAAACTCAACTGCCAAACATATTTACCAGCTAGTAGCTAAGAACAATGGCATTGAATCCCTATCTCCAAGGAACCCATATTCCTTGCCCTTCATTCCTGAAATCCCCAAGAACAACAACAAACACATATGCCCCAATCTCAAGAAGGTCTAGAGATCCAACTACCCCTCTAGTTCAAATCTCTCTAGTTTCCCCTACGGGTTCTCAGCTTCAACTTCGTTTTCATTTTTCCCTTCACATTGTTTTTGAGAATTATGTCCTAAAAATCTATTCCTTCCAAAATCCCCCCTCTTCAGACTTTTCTCCTCCGTTTTAAGCCTTTCCCACCACCTCTTTTCTCGGGAAGAGTACTACACTACCCTCCATAATTAATTTTAAATAATCATATTTATATTCATTCACCTACATTTTAGGGTGACATGTCAAGTCAACTTAAATAGTTTAGAGTGCACTATTCTCAAAAAATCAATTAAAACAATTAGATAATTACTTCAAGGAACAATCATATCCATTCATTTAATTCCATTGACTTCTAATCCGTAATGAAATCACTTTGAATAACTTCAATTGCACTTATTTAAAATAAATAAATAAAAATAAAAATATTTATATTGAAATTGCAACCATATCCATTCATTTAATTTTGATTGAGCCTTGGGGAGCATGTCGTAGCACAACCCTCCCATGACTCTGGGTTTTGGAGGATAAACAGTGGGTAGTGACCCCACCCCTCCTATGGAACAAGGGTCAACACCCTTCATAGTCATATTGTGTTGCTATTATTGTTCTTAGTAATTTCGTCATTGAATAACGAGTTTGGGCTGTTGAGTTTCCTGAAACCTCGCACCTACCCATACATCATGATAACAAACCAATACTCATATACAACAATAATGCATCAATTGCATACCATTTATCTTTTGGAGTTCATACCATCACTGTACTTCCATTATGTAGGGTTCAGCAGGTGTGCCTTAGATCTTTTGAACCTGTATGTTAGTCTCATAGAAAAAATGTTGTGCAATATCATACAATCATAGACATGTATAAATATATTTGATTAATATTAACGGAAATGTAATCATTTTTGTATGATGCAACCGACATCATAAACATTTATTCAACACATAGCTTTAAATCAACATCCATTTATCATTCTCTATTAAATTTGCATGATAGAGACATAATAAAAACATGAACATAATTCATATTTAACATCACACCCATATATATAATTTACACAAAATAACACATCCATAAGTTCACAGTGTCATCAATTGACGAAATTCCACAATAATAAGCAAGTACAAACATGCCATGATAATTAAATTGGTTAGGTCAAAACGAGGCATTGCATGTCTTCAGAATCAACCTTCCTTGCACCTTCAGGGAGAGAAATATTTTGTTTCTCAAGGAGTCTTGACATTTTATCTATGGTCTTCTTCATACAACCGCTCTGTATGGTTTCCTTTCTTATAGTAGGAGCACTTGCCCTTGTCAAAATTCTGATATTTGTCCTTCTTAGAGCCCGAGGCTTCATCTGATGGATAATAATCCTCTTTTGATTGAATACAATGTTCCTCTTATTATATCCCTTCCTCTTTTCTTGTGCATTATTTGTCTCCCCATCCAATATATATCTATTTTTGGAGGCTCTGAGGGCTTCCATTTGTATTGACTTATCTTGTTCATGAATAAGAGATTCTATGAAGGAATCAAGTGATAGCATTTTCCAATTTGGATTTGTCATTATCTCGGAGTGAAAGGTGGATACTAACACTAATAATTCTAGGCCAAGTTTTTTTAGAATAAAGAGCACCAATTACTCATCCTTCTTCTCAATCCCTTATTGCTTGCACTGCATGGCCAAGGATTTAAATTTGGATCAGAATCGTTGGATGGTTTTGAAGTTGTTGGGATGAAGTGAAATCAACTCATTATCTAGAATATGACCTATTATCTTATCCTACTTTCCAAATAGTGATTCGAGCTTCTTCCATACTTCTCTTGGAGTTTTTAATCCATCTAGGTGTAAGAGTAACTCCTTGGAGATATGAATGCACATGATACCAAATGCTTCATCTAATCTGTTCAAATACTTCGAATTCTCAAGAGGTTACTGGGGTTCAACCTCCTTTGCCATGGTAACCTTGTACAAACCTTTGTTGCACAACAATATCTACATATCATCCCTCCCATCGAAACAATTGAAGGGTGTGAGGATCATGGGTGTCAAGGCTTCTGAATTCTCCATTGTGTAGCTTCAAGGAGCAACACAATTCTTCTTAATTATTCAATTTACTTACAAAAAAACTTCAATTTGAAGTCAAACCAATTCAATCAATCTTTACTTCTACATGTGCACATTCTCTAGGTGCATCACATGTAGCTAGACTTCTCTGGACAAAATCTAGATGGAGCAAGGAAAATATACCAAAAATTATGTGGAACCCAACTGATTTTGGTGCATCAATGGAAGTTTCTGAGGATTGAAATTGGCCTAATTGTCTGCTTTGATACCATGTTTAATTTATCAAAGCTTCAATATCTTCAGACTATACTTAACCTCACTGTGAAAGAAGGTTGAAGGAGGAAGAATCAATTCAGTACAATGATCAAGAAATCATGGTGAAAATTGAACAACCAAGAGATAAAAATTGGTCAACATAACATTACTTCCATTATCATTAATTTTAGTGTAATACAATGATAATACAATACAAATAATTTGAATCCACTATACATGATTTGAATTCACCAACTTGGACTGACTCCAGTGTTAACTCAATGTCAATCTTATTTAATTTCCATCCTATAATAGATTGATACAAGTTCCATATTCAAGCAACAACAATACAATATAATTTTTATTCAATCCTATGGATTTGGGTCACATGTTAGAATTTTATTATTTTATTAATTAATTATTACCTCCAATTATTTACTTTAATGTTCAGACATACGTACCATAGGTTTTGACACAAACATTTATTGCTAATAATATTATTCAACATTATCTTTGAATTATCATACATTGAATTGATTAATGTACTTAAACATTATAATAATATGATCTAATACTATCTAAATAATGTATTTAACAATAATTTAACAACAAGACTTACTTATAATTGATAATTAGTTAATGTTTATTTATTAATTAACCAACAATCCTTTCAACTTCAATGGTTATTTATTTATCGATTACTCTATTCAATAATCAAATGTAACTATACTTTAGACTCAATAATGATTTATTTATTAATTAATTAATACTATCCTAAACATTATTGATCATTTACATATGTATGTGCCACATTTAACTATTGAACATTAATTATAATTAATCCTATCTATTATTTATTTATTACTACATCCCAATTAATTATAATTAATATTAATGATCATTAATGGAGCTATTTACCACATTCACCATTCAAACCTTAATTATAGTTAAACTTAATTAATATAATTCGTAATTATAAAACACTTATCAACAAGTTAATACTATCCTTAGCAGCACTAATTAATCCTCATTACCACTCAATTGATATTTATTATTCAATTTAATAACAATCTTGTTAACAACAATTATCATTATTAACACTTATCTAACATTTACTAAGTAAATAATAGTCCTTCCAAACATTATCTAGCCTTTATTTAGTTATGACCATAATTAATAATTGACCTTAAACACAGTTCAAGCCTATTTCAGTAATAACTTGATGCAATAGTTTCAATTCATAACTTAATATACATAAAGTATAATGTAACTAGTCACAATCACAAAACATGAAGGCCCAATTATAACACCATGATATACAATTATACAAGCACATATATAGACAAATTATGTGAACGTAGCCAATACTTACATGCATCATGTAGGTACACTCATAGTACTCAACCAGACATCACACATCACACATCACACATAATCACATAAGTTACTATTTGTCGAAACATACTTAAACATGAATTTACAACGTATAGACACTAAGTCAGATCATAATAATCTATGACACAAACGTAATACCCTTAGTCACAACATAAGAATCAAGCAATTATTTCAACACACATAGTAAATTATGTTTTTCTCTAAAGATTCCATGACATTCCTATATACCTACTTCCTTCTCTCTAATTCACAAATAAATTCCACATCCTATCTTTCATCTGTTGGACTACCTTGGAGCGTCAACTACATGACCTAACTCTAGCTAGAACCTGTAAATGGAAGTGTCAACTCCATCGACCAAGATTCCCCAAAAGGAACTCACTAGTCATCATCACACACTTTGAAGAGTGTATTGTAGCACAACCCTCCCATGACTCAGGTTTCTAGGATAAATAATGGGTAATGCCTCCACCCCCCCAATGGAATAAGGGACTATGTATACATTGACTACGTTGCGACTGTTGTACTCAGGTTTTGTCATTGAAGTAGTTGAGTTTCTTGAAATACTAGCTCAGCCCACACCTCATGATAATAACAATAATCATACGTAACAATAACGATTCATTCTCATACCATTTCTCTTTTGGAATTCAGACCATCGATGTACTTCCATTTTGTAGGGATAATCTATTCCATAGCTCTTCTAAACCTATTGGTTAGTATCATAACAAAACATCATGAAATATCGCGCAATCATTGATGTGTAAACATATTTTGTTAATACTAACAACAATGTAATCATTTTTGTATCATGCATATGGCATCATAATAATTTATTTGACACAACTTTAAATAGGTATCGGCGTACCATCATTTATTAAATTTGCATGCTATAGAAATAATCAAAACATGAACATGGTTCATAATATTAACATGACATACAAATATATATATTCCACAAAATAACAAATCCATAATTCAACAATGCCATCAAATTGACAAATTTCCACAATAATAATCAATCGAAAACAAGCAATGGTAATTTAGAGGATTAGGTAAAAATGGGGCATTACAACAACTTTAACATGGTGGAAGTTCAAAGGTTTGGCATACTATAAATATTTATAAGGGATATGTGCATGATACAAAGACAAAACCAAATATATTAGGTCATAAAATTTACGTTTGTGGTTGAAGGTCTATGTTTTCCCCCTCAACCATCACAGACGCCTTGAATTGGGAATCTTGGGGTTGCTTGTTTAGTATGTTGGTCATTTAAATATTTTACACACTAATGATGATTCTTGAATATATGGTAACTTTATGAGGGAAATACACATAATCTTATGCCATAAAAATGTCCTTATGTCTTGTAGGCCTTGTGTGGGTTTCTAGGACATTGTTTGTCCCCTTTATTTTGAATTTTCCATAGATTTACATTGATCCAATGGTTTGTGAATATTCCACAACCATTTGAATAATGCATGAATGGTGTGTATCTTATTTGGATTGCTTATATGCATGATTTGTGTTAGTTAGGCACATTATTTACGTGCATCAGTAAGTTGCATGTGAGTTATGCATTTATATTTTTGTCATCATGTCATTTGTATAGATAAACAATCTTCTTGTCATCATGTCATTTTAAATGAAGTTACCTTGAAATACTAAATAAAAACCTTTAGTATTTTTAATATTACCAATTGATATCCCCTTTTAAAGTTTAAATATATTTAATTACTACATTCCCTAATAATTAGAACAACAGTAATATATAATAAGAGTAAAAAATATATTACTAACTTAAATTTATTTAACTAATTAAAACATTTAAATAGCAATATAAAATAAAATAAAATAAAATAAAATAAATATTTTTAATATTACTAAATAGTATTTAATAGCTTTTATTTAGGAAATCGCATCAATAGTGACAATTTTTGTTAAGTATTTCCTTGATAAACAAATTACAAAAGGTTATAAAAGATTAACCACTCAAAAATTTATATATATATATATATATATATATGAAACTATTAAATCATTTTTCTTTTATGTTATATATATATATATATACCAAAAGGATAGTAATAAATTGCAATTTGACACATTTTAGATATTTTCGTGGATTTTCATGGAGAAAAGGCCCTAAGTTAAGTTGGATCTTGAGAGAAATTGAAATTATATTATTGGTTGAAACTTGGGAACATGAAGAGTCTAAGGTCCTTGATATAGACAGATATGTCCTATGGTTAATATGGAATAAATATTCATGTCATAGAGGCATTGGGGGTATATCCTGTTACATTAGGAAGAACATATTCCCTCATGTTAGGATTTATAAGAAAGACTCTTACAACTAATTTATTTGGTTAGAGACAACAAACATTAATGATGAAAAAACCTACATAGCTATATGTTATTTTGTCCCTATTAATTACAACTTCTATAAAAAACTAATTTAGATAAAAATTGTCATCATAATGGTCTAGAACATGATATCTATAATTTAAGGAAGGAAGGAAATATACTTTTGATGGGTGACTTAAATGCTCGAACTTCCAGTAAACAAGTTATTATTTTAACAAAATTATTCCAACCCTAATCCTCTTTGGTTAGATAAAGACCTTGAGCTAGCCAATAGGTACAAAACAAGTTCTAAAGATATAGGTGAAAATTTATTCAGTTATAAGCTGGTCAAATTTTGTAGTACTCAAGATCTTATCATTTGCAACGGTCTCACAAAATGACCAAACTCTATCCCGATAACTTGTATCCATGGGCTTGGAAGTAGTGTGGTAGATTAAATTATATCCAATGTCCCTATATACAATAAATTAATAGGTTTCAACACTTTCAATGACCACGAGCCCAACTTTGATCATAGACCTTTAATTATAACTTTCAATATTGCCATGCATAGCGATCCTAAGGAAGAGAACTATCATTGCATAAAATGCATGATCTTTGATAAAAATAAAGATGAAAATTTTCTCCATGATCTAAAAAATGATCTGTTTCCTTTCTAGTATGGAGAATATATAAAATATATACCATAATTTTTCTCATATTGTGCTACAACCCTCTTTCTTTCCATTAACAAGTTGCAAACTCTCATGAACTCCGTAATGAAACAACGCATTGGTCTATTCCTAAAATTCCATCGGAGGAAATGGTTTGCCATCTGTGTGAGTCTATGAGCATTGAGGATGAAAATCCCTTTCTCAGAGTGCCCTTCTTACACCCAAATTAAATCTAAGTTTCATAGTATTTGCTACAATACAAAACTTTATAACCTCCTAACTTGCCAAATCTATAGTGATTTTGGAAAGCTTCTTGGCAAGCTTTTTGAGCATGGGAACATGATTTTAAAATAAAGCAAGGATTATCCTTCTTAAGGTCTGATAGACCAAAGTTTGTCTCACTGGATGTTAATCATCATCATCATCATCACAATTCACTAAATCAACATCATATAAGGATAAATATTGTTTATTGTTTTTATTTTATGTAGTGTAAATTTTTAATATAATAATAATAATAATAATAATAATCTATTTTGTAGGTCATCGCCAAGCGAATCACCAATTTGGTGTATGAGACCCCCTTGTTTGTGGGACAAGGGACCCTCCTATGCGCAGTGATTTAACTGCTAAAGTCTACAGAGGTGTACACACACTACCCCCTTTGTATTTGAACTTGTGACCTCCTATATATATAACACTTAATTTTTAATATAAAATTTATATTAAATAACAATAATAATTTTTTATTTTTAATATTATTGTGATTTTATTTTTCATTGTAATTTAAATATATAAATATATTTGATTTTTAAATCTTATTAAATACATAAAAAGTAGTGGTACATTTATAATTTAAAAAAAAAGTTATAATATAATTTAAAATTTTTTACCACTATATCATTTATTGCATGTGCACAATATTCTAAACTTTTCATTAACATTTTAACCCTCATCTCTTAACTCTACACTAACCCAACTTACTTGTCAACTACCATTAATGAGACAATATAGATTGAATTTCACTAGACTTAATGTGACATGGCATATTTGTAGCATGACATGTTTTTTTTCTCATTATTTTCCTTAGGAGACCCATTTTAGATCCCAAATTTTCTCTAATCTGAGTCCAACTATTTGTAGTCTTTTGTACTCCCTTCTATACCATCATTTGCACTCCCTTCTATATCACCCTATATCTAAAATGTTTCCAAATGAGTACAATTAGTTTCCTCTCTTTGCTATCATGTTGTATTAAACTTCAAAAAAAGATAACAAAGCTGAATGATGAACATGGTCATGATGATGACAATGATAATGAAGATGATGATGGAAAGGATGACATGAATGATGAGAAAGAATATAACGATGGAAATTATGATTAAAATGAAGATGATGATGACAATGAGGATGAAGATGATAATTTCAATGATGATGGCAATGACAGTAATGATGATATTGATGATGATGGAAGATCTCGCGTATTAATATGACCCATCATTTTAGGAAACTGAAATATATTTTTGTGAACAATGTAACTAGCTTTAGTATTATGGTTTAATTCAATTATTAACCAATGTACAGGTTGCGGCATGCATTTTACTAATCAATTCATATATTGACTATGATAATAAGTTGTTTGAATAACTATTGTCTTGGAAGATACCGTTGTGGGATAATGACCCATCATTTTAGGAAACTGAAAGAGGTTTTTGTGAAAAACATAACTAGTTACATGCATGTGGTTTTACTTTCAATTATTCATAAATTTAGGTACCGGGGAAATAATTTTACTAATTAGTTCATATCTTGACTTTGAGCATAAGTTGTTTGAAAAACTCTCATCTTGGAAGATGCATTCCAGGAAAATGACCCATCATTTTGGGAAATCGAAAGAGGTTTTTGTGCACAATGTATCTAGATTCATCCATATGGTTTTTCTTTCAATTTTTGAAAAATGTAAATCCTAGGGTGTGCATTTTTCTAAGAAGTGCATATATTGACTCTAAGTAAAAGTTGTTTGAAAAATTTCGACCTTGGAATATTCATTGCAAGAAAATGACACATCATTTTAGAAAACTGAAAGATGTTTTTTGTGCACAATATATCTAGCTTCATGCCTGTGGTTTTACTTTCAATTTTTGGCCAATGTGCATCATAGGGAATGCATTTTATTGAATAGTGCATAACTTGAATCTAAGCATACATTGCTAGAAAATTTTTCATCTTGGCAGATTCATTGCAGGAAAATGACACATCATTTTAGGAAACTGAAACAAGTTATTATGAAAAATGTATCTAGCTTCAGGAATTTGTTTTTTAATTTCAAGTTTTGACTAAGGTGCATCTCGGGGCATTCATTTTATTGATTAGTGCATATCTTGACTTTGACCATAAGTTGTTTGAAAAGCTGTCGTCTTTCCAGATTCATTGCGGGGAAATGGAACATCATTTTAGGATAGTGAAATGGGTTATTGTGAAAAATGTATAAAGCTTAAGGACTATGTTTTTAATTTCATTTTTTTACCAATGTGGATCCTAGGGTGTGCATTTTATTAATTAGTTCATAGATTGACTCCGATCGTAAGTTGTTTAAAAAATTGTCAGCATGGTAGATTCATTGCGAGAAAATGGCACATCATTTTAGGAAACTAAAAGAGGTTTTTGTGAAAAATATATATAGATTAAGGCCTATGGTGTTACCTTAATTTTTTTACCAATGTGTAGCCTGGTTTATGCATTTTATTGAGCAGTGCATAGCTTGAATATGAGAGTAAGTTGTTTGAAAAACTGTTATCTTCCCAGAGTCATTGTAGGAAAATGACACATCATTTTAGGAAACTAAAAGAGGTTTTGTGCAAAATGTATCTAGCTTCAGGAATGTGGTTTTACTTTCAATTTTTGACCAATGTGACTATCTTCAGTAGTGCATTTTACTGAGCATTTCATAGCTTGAATTTGAGAATAAGTTTTTTTAAAAACTATCGTCTTGGCAGATTCATTGCGGAAAAATGACAAATCATTTTAGGAACCTGAAGATATTTTTTGCAAAATGTATATATATTTAAGGATGTTTTTATACTTTCAATTTTTAACCAATGTGCACCCTAGAGCATTAATTTTATTGAGTAGTGCATAGCTTGAATCTGAGCATAAGTTGTTTGAAAAACTATAATCTTGACAAAT
Source organism: Pseudotsuga menziesii (assembly GCA_001517045.1). NCBI lineage: Eukaryota > Viridiplantae > Streptophyta > Pinopsida > Pinales > Pinaceae > Pseudotsuga > Pseudotsuga menziesii. Next base: position 292,738 of record LPNX010235040.1, on the reverse strand, counting down.
TCATTGTGGGAAAATGACACATCATTTTAGGAAATCGAAAGAGTATTTTATGGAAAATGTATCTAGTTTCATGCCTTTGTTTTTAGTTTCAATTTCTAACCAATGTGCATCATGGGGTGGGAATTTTATTGAGTAGTGCATATCTTGGCTCTGAGCATAAGTTGTTTGAAAATCTATCATCTTAGCAGATTCATTGTCGGCAAATGACACATCAGTTTAGGAAATTGAAATAGGTTTTTGTGAAAATCTATCTAACTTTAGATTTGTGGTTTTATTTGAATTTTTATACCAATGTGTATCTTGGAGAATCCATTTTATTGAGTAGTTCCTTGATTGAATATGAGCATAAGTTGTTTGAAAAATTGTCATATTGGTATATTCATTACCGGAAAATGACACATCATTTTAGGAAACCAAAAGAGTTTTTTATGAAAAATGTATCTAGATTCAGGAATGTGCTTCTACTTTCAATTTTTGACTGATGTACCATATGGGAAATTCATTTTATTGATAATTTCATAGCTTGTGTGCAATCATAAGCTGTTTAAAAAACTATCATCTTTTCATATTCATTGCAGACAAATAATACATCATTTTAGGAAATCAAAAGAGAATTTTGTGAAAAATGTATCTAGATTTAGGTTAGTGTTTTTACTTTAATTTTTCAACCAATGTGCATCTTGTGGAATGAATTTTATTGAGTAGTTCATAGCATGAATTTGAGCATAAGTTGTTTGAAAAAGTGTCATCTTGGCAGATTCACTACAGGAAAATGACACATCATTCTAGGAAATCAAAAGATAATTTTTTGCAAACTTTATCTAGCTTCATGCCTATGTATTGATTCAATTTTTGGCCAATGTGCAGCCTACTGTGTGTTTTTTTAATGAGCAATACATAGCTTGACTATGCCAATATTTTTTTTGAAAAACTCTCAAACTCTCGATTTACTAAGAGAAAATGATCCATAATTATGGGATGTTGGGGGCATGCTATCATTGAATGTTGGAGGCATGTTATCAATTATGTAAATAATGTTTGGTGTTCCCATAGTGAAGAATAAGTGATACCCTAGACTACTAATATAATGTATTAATATATATTAGTTTAATTGTAAATTCCACACATATTTGATAGTGACTATATTTGGTTCCATTGAGTTGAATCGTGTTTGACTAAGATGTGGATTCTCTTTTAAGTTTGACAAGTGTAATTTTATTGTTTTACCAGCAAGAGGATATGTTCTTTCACTTACCTAGACCCACAAAGTTTCTTGTTTCAATAATTATCCACACTATATAATATATTGTGATGGTAAGAGGCATTGTAATTGTTAAGGATTACATCATTGTCAATATCATCATTAGATAAGTATTTTAATCATCATCATTATTGTCATCATATAATCATCATCTTCATCATCGAAATTATCATTGGATTTTTCATCATTAACATCTCCATCCTCATCATCACCACCACCACAACCATCATCATCATCACATAATAACGCCATCATCATTAACATCACCAATTTCGTTGTCATCATCGTCATCATCACCATCATCCTCATTGTCACCATCATCATTGCTGTTGTTAGTGTCATCATTTTCATCACAATGAGAACTGAAATGAGTTAACGTGGTTGCTAAAAAATCACCTCCAAAAGTTAAATTCTCACGAATTTTAGAGGGGGTTGTGAAAAAAACCCCAAAATTCCAATTCTTGTTACATTTTGTTGGGGGAAGGTTTCTAAAAACTGCCTTAAAAAATACATTTAGGGGTATTTTTAAACCCTCCCCCCTCCAGCCCCCCCAAAATAATAAAAAAAATAAAATTCATCATAATTGGATTTTTAGGGGTAGATTTTAGACAATTTCCCTCGAAAGTACAAATATCATGACTTATTTTTGGAGGGGAGTTTAGGAACCTCCCACAAAATACATTTAGGAGTGCTCTTTTTATAACCTCCCTCATCCCTCCCCCCCCTAGAAAAAGGTCTTGAGAATTAGATTTTTGGGGGCAATTGTTTGAAAACAACCCCAAAAGTCCAATTCTAACAAATTTTTTTGGGGAAGGTTCTAATAGAACCACCCATAAATGTAAATTTT
>LPNX010235040.1:208411-290552 GCA_001517045.1 Pseudotsuga menziesii | reverse complement strand
TTTTTTTTTTTGGGGGGGGGTGGGTGGGTGGGTGGTTCTAAAAACCACCCTAAAAACTACATTTAGGGGTTATTTTTAGAACTCCCCCTCCCACAAAAAAACTCTCCCCAAAAGTCCAATTGTCAAGACATTTGTTTTTTGGAGTGGTGGGGGGTTTAAGAACCACCCTTAAAGCCCTAAATGTTTTTGGGAGGTGTTTTTAGCAAGACCTCTTCAATCTAAAACCACCACTAAAGGGGTAATTGTTGAGGTGAATCTAAGTCTTAGTATAGATATATTTACATTATACATGCCTAACCATTCACTAGTATGACCTTGTACTCGATCTATGCATTAGGAATCCATACTATCATATTTACATCATTTCATAAATTGATTTAATACATTTCAAAGGTCAAAACTATGTGTATTACATATTTCTTATGGAGGAAATATACCTTTAAATTCCTTGAGAAATCATCAATGAATTAAACATAATACACATACTTATTGATGGAACATAAATACGTTCAAACAAATCATTTTGTATTAACTCCAAGATTCATTTTTCTCTTATAGCACCAGATGGGAATATCACCTAATTATGTTTACCATATATACAATGTTCAGAAAAATCAAAATTTTATGAGAAATCAAACATAACTCTAACCATACATTAACCTTGATATTTTTGAAGGCCCTTCACCCCATTATGTACTAGTATTTGATTCCATAGCATTGTGTTGTTATAAGGGACATTAGGGGCCCTATCTTCTCCATTGATGTCCTTAGCAAAAGTATATTTGTTACGCCCATCAATAAAATTTATTCCCAACAAATTGTACATAGTTCAAACGTAAAATTCCCTTCTCAACACCATTTATCCTAATACCATATTTCATGTGTTCATTTCAAATACAATATACACACCAACATCACTCATCTTACCTAGAAATATTAGGTTTCTAGGTGAATGTTAAATGTGAAAAATGTAGGGAAGAATTCAAGTCTTTCCTTATTTGATCAACAATTTGAGCCTTCCACATCCTATGATTTTGTCTATACATTTGTCTCCTAGGAAACCAACACATCCATTGTTGTTTTCAAAAAACCGCTCCCTATCAGTAGGCATATGGAATGAAGCATCCAACTCATTCAACCATAGATCATGATCTACATGTGTACCCATGGATGCCAAGTAAACATCACCTTCTTCATTTGTTGAGGTTTTCAATTACGTGAAAAGGGTGTCATTATATCCCTTACCTTTATCAATTCTCTTATATGTGCAATATTTCTTATAATTCCCATCTTTATTTCATTTCCAACATTTGTTTGTATATTATATTGGATATTTAGATTTACCAAGAGATATAGATATGGCCTTTTAGGTCTTAATTTTCCTTCCTTAGTGATGACCTCTCATACATAAAAACATCCTTAGTGACACCCCCATATATTTTGTCCACATTTCCTTTTATAATAACCATGCAACTACATTGGCAAACTTTAATTTGGATTGAGTTGTATTACCGATGGATACATCCATATTATGCCTAAGGTTTAGAAGAGAACATAACATTGTAGTGCACTTATTTTTTTTCCCTCCACCTAAATATCATTAAAGGTACTTTCCCTTACAAAAGTATTAAGGGAATTTATATGATACACCAAGGAGCTACCATCCTCCATCCTAAGATGAAACAACTTCTTTTGAAGAAATAACTTATATTTACTAGGGACTTTGATTGATACAAATTCTGTATCTTTTCTCATGCTTTCTTTACATTGTCTTTTCCGAAGTTGTTGAACAACATTGAATCTTTAAAGAGGAAAAGACACATTGTGCTTCATACTTTTCTTTTAATATTTTCCCAATATTATTTCAACATACTAATGGGTTTTGTACCTATATCGATAAAAATTCGCTATTATCTCTTTACAAAAAGATCGTCCATCTTTATATTCCATAACCTATATTTAGACATTAAATTTTTGTAATTATACTCTTGAACTGCTCACCATTTTCTTTACATAATCTTCACTATGCAGATCTCCCACTCAAACACAAGTTTATCATAGACCCAAGATACCATTGTTCTTCACAAAATGAGCTAAACCCTATAAACAAAGGAAACCCCCTAAAACTCATATACCAAATTAGGAGTTTTATAAAAGAATGTAGGAAAAGAAAGACCCAATATAATGAAAATCACAAGAAATAATAATGGTTCATAGTGAAAATACACAACTTTATCTTGGAAACCCTTAAATGAGAAAACCATTGTAACTAACAATTTCTCCTCTCTCTTTCTCTTTTTATTACTTTCACCATTTACAACACACCATTATTTAAATCAAGACCCTAATATGTTAACTTGGATCATATTACAACTATAATTCCTTAACTAAATTTAGATGACAATGGGTCAAAAAACCATTAACTAAAAAAACACAAGACATACACTAATTGTTCTTGAGGGGGATCTACCCCCTAAACCTTGGTAGTGGGGGCATTAGTCCCCCACACCCCCCAATCCAATACGCCGACCAACCCCCTATGCCTCCCTTTTTTTAGGAAGCCAGAAAGAGTATAACACATATCCAATAGGATTTTGACAATGTACTTATGTGAACATATGGTCAAGTATATATTTAGTAGTTCTAAATAATTACTTTAGAGTATTACGGGGAAAGGAAAGTTTTAACAATCTATTATTTTCTTAAAGTGTTGAAACCTTGTTGAAACTTACTAATTTCTAAATTTCTAACCATAAAATATTTAGTGATGTTTTTGTAAAAATATTTAATTTTATAAGGTTTTGATATAGTTTCTACACAAGTTTCATGATATTTAGAGTTATCTAAAAATCGCCCCCAAAAGTCCAATTATCATGATTTTTTATTTTTTTTTGGGGGGGAGTGGTGGTTCTAAAAACCACCCTCAAAACTACATTTAGGCGTGATTTTTAGAACCCTGCCCCCCCCCAAAAAAAACAAAAAGTCATGAGAATTAGAGTTTAGAAGGTGGTTCTTAAAAAATTTCCCCCAAAATTCCAATTGTCAAGACCTTTTTTTTGGAGTGGTGGGGGGGTTTAAGAACCACCCTTAAATCCCTAAAAGTTTTTTGGGGGGTGGTTTTAGAAAGACCTCTTCAAGTCAAAACCACCACTAAAGGGGTAATTTGTGATGTCCCCAAAAATCGAAAATATTTTTTTTTATAGGCTAGTAAAAAGTAACTAGTCGGAACATTATTGACTTGAGGAACTATATCGTACACTTCATGTACAACTATTTACTTGTAAGCTGTTATTACGTTCTGTCATTTACTTTTAGTCATTATTATTAATGTATTTTACTTACGATGTCATACTGCTGTTTACTGCTTAGTCTTATGTTTATACATCTGTTGCATATGTGTCGTTACTGAATTTAAATGCTTCATCCTTTCTGTATAGTCGTACTTGTTATTTATAAAGTCCTAAATTAACTTTGTTTGTGGAAACAAAATGGGCGGAGTGGCGAGAATTGTTCTCCCATGATGGTTTGAGAGATAGTGGTGTTTACTTGTTCGCAGGCTTACTTAGTTCTTTGAACTAAGGCACTTATTTTATTTCACATGTAGTTCATACATTGCGACGGGGTCTTGTTTAAAGAGTACTGAATGTGTTGATCCTAACGGACCTACTGCTAGTTATTACAGTTTCTTACCGACTCAGATTCATAACGTGGTAAGTGTTGTTTCGTCAATTTAGCTATCACATCTAAATTTCCTGTACATTACTTATACTTCCTTATGGTTTATGTTTTGTCTTTTCATACTCAATATAATCTCGTTCTATGTTTATTTTATTAAAAACTGTTAACATCCCCTATGTTTTCTTATTGCAGGAAATGATCTTGGCTTTAAAAATGGACCTTTGATTTTTTCAAGGGAGTTAAATATTTAACATGTCATATTTTATATGCCATGTTCACTAAGCATGTAAGCTTAGGGAAATCGCAATGTATTGGGTTAAGGCTTTAAGCCTATGATATATACGCTATTTATGTTTTATTCCTTGTGGCTTGACTAAGGACTAGCACATACCCTATTTGGACTATGCACTAACCTTAACCATGCAATGTATTAATCCTTGTGAAAAGTTTTGGGGTGGCGAATATACCATAAGGTTGGATCATATGTTAAAGGGGTTTAACCCTTGCATGGAAATGGAGACCAATATTTTATCGACGTTACCAAACTATGGCAAAGTTGGTTTTGGATTTGGAGGTGGGAACCAACTGGTGCCATTAATGCACCTTGGTTTTCATGGCAGCCCAAACTTAGGCTTGGATTATGATGGTTTTTCATTTCATTGGTCATTTGGGGTTTGGTCTTGGCTCTGCACAAGAGGAAAAATTGAGGTGACCTCCAGACTTGGAAGGTAAGCATCGCCTTCGATTTCATGCCTGCGTTTTCATTTTTTTTGAATCCTCTATCGTTTCCATACTCCTAACTCGTGGTTTTGCTGGTTGGTTGCAGGTACTGCGGTGTGGGGAAGAGAAGCACGGCTCAAGCTCTGCTATGGGTTTGATCATGAGCGAAATGCAAGGTAATCCTTGCCAACAAGCTTGCGCTTGTTGTCCCTCAGACTTTTTGTGTGGTGTTTTGTCATTTGGTTTTAGGGTTCTTTGTGGATTTTGAATTTTCCTTCAGGCTTTGTAATGAATAGACTTGGGTTTTAAAATTAATGGTGTGGTGGTTTGGCCATGGAGAAAAATCACGTTCTCACAGGCTCTGTGTATTTAATTTTGGGTTATGTAAATCATAATGGATTTGGGATTTTGAGCCATGGGCTGCACCATTTCTTGCAATGGTGCCATAGCCCATTGGCACGCCTGTGTGTACTTGACTGCGATTATGGCATTACTGTGCATAATGTAAATACTCCACGTTTTGTGAATGGCCATGGTTCTTATGCTTACTGTGTGTGGATGGAATTTATGTAGCGTTAATGGTTTATTACAATGGTTTATAAACTGGCATACATGTTTGTTTAAGGTATGTGTGTTGAGTATTTATATTTTCTTGAATAATGGACATCGTGGGGTAAGGACATGCCGTAAATGGCTCGACCCTTTCCCTTAGTGGCTGCAATAGCTCCAATATATTTTATTACTGTTTATACTACGTTGTTTAGAGTGTGGAGTGAATTCGTTAACAGAGTTAGTTTAATAATTATAACTATACTCTATATTTTAATTTTCCATGCCGTGGCTTGGGTGAATTCCACGCATAGCTTCAGATGATTGTTTTACTATTTTAATTATTTCATGGGTTTAGTATGTAATGTGGATTATGTGTATAAGCCAGGGTGCAAGCCCACGATGTCCTTCGTTGCTGTAGATACACTTTAAAAATGGAATCTGATATTTTAGATGGTTTAAGGACAAGGCCATGCTTGCAGCATTAGATAGAGACCTAGGTCTTACGACCTTGCTGTAGCGTATGTGTTGGAATGTTATTTTGATAGAATTGATCTTATTTAAAGCAACCCGCATACTCTAATGTATATCTTGGCCTTGTAACCAATACCCACAGGGTTGGAACCCTATTCATGGTTGAAGTAATTAGTTGTATATTTGATATGGATGAGGGTTGGGATTGTATGCCCACAGGATTCAATTCCTATCCTCATTATAATTATTTGGACCGTGATACGATTTTGATATTGTTTTAATACAAGAAACAATTCCTGTGAATGATATCTTTGTTTAATTCGTTATATGGAATGAGATGTATGTTATGTAATTTTGGTTATTGTTTATGCATATGATATAAGGTTATTTGATTTAAGCCCGTGACTTGGGTTGTGAACCCATAGGGGTCGAAGTCGTGACCTATGTTTATAATTTTAATGTTTATGAGCTTTGTGAGATGGGACCTTTGAATTATTTATACATGTAATTATAATGTTATTTAATTTAGTTACTAGGACTGTGAATTTAGATGTGAACAAAGATGTGAATCTTGCACCAAAAGGATGGTCACGATACTTCTTTCTCATTTATTTATGATGTTGTTATTAATGGAATGATTTACTATTTAGTTTGTATTCAATGAGATAGACCTTGAAAAGTCTTAAAAGGTTTATTTAAATTGGATTTAAATGTAGATGATTTATAGATAGCTTTCAGATTTGTTTATGTAAGATGTCTTTATACATTTATATATATATAATAGTTCAGTTTGTAGATAGTACCTTAGGTTATATAGTTTATAAGTTTATATATTTAAATCTTGTTTCTAAGAATAATATATTTTAATATATAACATGTCTCTACTAACAAATGGAATATGTTAGTAGAGTATATAAAGACTAAGTGAACAATAATAGTAGGTCTGAAATAACCTAGTTTGTACGTAACCCATATTTATCAATAATACTACTTACATAAATTAAACTAGGGTGTAGAACCATTGATGAACATTAGTAATTAAATTGTTCTTGCTGAAATAAATCAGTACATAAACCCTGGATAACCTGATATAGGAAATCACTTACATCCTAGGGTTAATAGTTTAATATGCAACCCTAGCAGTTTTAAACAGAGAAACATATACATTGGGTTAGAAAATGCAATGTAATCATTTACATAACATAGTTAACATTAATTCTAGGAAAGTAGAATAGACAATCTAGGGATTCATACCTGTAATTTGAAGCTTCGTTAATGGATGAGCCTGCACACTCAACTAACCCACATTAACAATTCAAGACATATATGACCTCTATTTTGATGACCAAATCACTCGGGAACTACCACGTTTCACCCAACCATGACACATAACTGTTCCTGGTTTTAATCCAGATCCCCCGACCTGGACTAGAACATGCAAATAGCTTAGATCTCCTAAGGTAGGGTTTCCTATTTGGTATATAAGATCTAGATCAGTTCTCTTTTTTCCTTCCAGGAAAGTGTTCTCCAAGAATTTACTTGAGAGAAAATAGGCAGAAAAATGACTCCTATAATGATAGCTCAGATACCTAAACCTTTCCTTGGCTTGAGTCTTTATAGACAGACTTTTTAGTCAAAGGGACAGTTAAATCAAGAAACCTTGGTTTCTTGATTTAATCCTTTTCAATTACTATGGTAATTACTAATATTTTAACTTAGGAACTTTCTATTAGTTCCTAATTTTACTTTTCAGGTTTTGGACTATTTATTATCTTTACATAATAAATAATAATCGGATGGAGATTTTCTTTCTCTTTCAGCATTAATGTTATAATTATATTTGATTCTTTATACATACCATGTATAAAGTACATAATAATATATCACTTTTTAACACTTGTCTTTGGGCATCATATACCATGATCCCTAGACTTAATGACACTTCTTCATTAAGGTCAAGTAGGTATATGGTTTAGGTCTACTAGGTGAGGCAATTCTAAACATCCTTGCATGTTGGATTTCCCTCGTATAACATGGTATCTCATCAGTACTTTGATGAGAATACAAAAATTCAAAATTTCATTTAATCACTTATAAATAAGTATGATGAGATCAATATCTTTGTCGAGTTGTTTTCACTCAAAATTTTATTAAATTATTTTCAATAAACCATAGCGCTTACTAGAGCCCATACTCAATGATTTAAAAGGGAGTTACAATTCAATGCAATTCCGGAGCTCCTCGCTCAACACTAATGCTAGGATGTACTTGTATGATACACCTAGGGATATAATGGCCAAGGATTCGATGCTCTAGAGCTTATGCTCAACATCAACATGAAAGGCTCCAGGGATTATGCCCAATGATTCCAATTATCTGTTCATGTGTTCTAGAGCTTCTCGATCAACACAAAGGTAAGCACTCATGTGCTCCAGAGCTTCTCGCTTAACAAAAATCATCATCCACTCAAGTGCTCCAGAGCTTCCCGCTTTACACAAATCATCAATCACTCAAGTGCTCCAAAGCTTCCCGCTCAACACAAATCATCAATCTCTCAAGTGCTCTAGAGCTTCCTGGTCAACACAAAACATCTCATAAATCATGTGCTTCAGGGTCCATTCCCAACACAAACAAGCATATATATATATATATCATCAATAATTGGCTTACGCCCAATATAAAAAAAAATCATGTTCATATGTAGTGGGGTCTTTGACCCGATATAAAAATAAAACATCAAGATAATCATCATAATCAATAAGCACATGCCTAGAATTGTTAGGTCCAAAATTCAGGATATTACATAATTGTTGTAGTGAATCTAAGTCTTGTATAGATATATTTACATTATGTATTCACTAGTGTGACCTTGTACTTGATCTATGCATTAGGAATCCATACTAGCATATTTACATCATTTCATAAATTGATTTAATACATTCCAAGGGTCAAAAATATGGGTATTAAATATTTCTTATGGAGGAAATATACCTTTCAATTCCTTGAGAAATCATCAATGAATTAAAGATAATATACATACTTATTGATGGAAGATAAATATGTTCAAACACATAATTGTGTATTAAGTCCAAGATTCATTTTTCTCTTATAGCACCAGATGGGAATATCACCTAATTCTGTTTACCATATATACAATGTTCAGAAAAATCAAAATATTATGAGAAATCAAACATACCTCTAACCATACATTAACTATGATATTTTTGAAGGCCCTTCACTCCATTATGTCCTAGTATTTGATTCCATAGCATTGTGTTGTTATATGGGACGTTAGGGGTCCTATATTCTCCATTGACGTCCTTAGCAAAATTAGATTTGTTACGCCCATCAATAAAATTAATTCCCAACAAATTGTACATAGTTCAAAGGTAAACTTCCCTTCTCAACACCATTTATCCAAATACCATAATTCATGTGTTCATTTAAAATACGATATACACACAAAAATCACTCATCTTACACAGAAATATTAGGTTTCTAGGTGTGTGGAAATTGAACCAGGTGATAGATTAATTTTACTCACAACAATTAACAATTGATCATGCAAAATCACTCACAAAAGAGACTGAAATTGGAGCTGAACACTAAACTGTATTAACTCAGTGTAAAATAGCCAAACATGTAACATAATAGGTTGCTCAATAAATAAAATACATCAGGGATTCAAATGCATGAGGAGCAATTCGAATCTAGCATAAAGCAGGCTTACTAAAAATAGCAAATCCCCCATAGGTGTAAAAAGCTGATCCCAAATCTGTCATGGAGCTCACGAATTGGAAAAATGGATTAGGCAAGCTAAAGAGTGGTGGAATGGAAGCTCATACATGCTTTTGCAAGGAGAAAAGAGTGGAGGATGAAGAGGACAAAAAACTAGTTCACCTCACCTAGTCTAGCTTATCCATTTGCCTTAAAACATTGAAAAAGCAGGGAATAAAGCAGAAAAAGCAGAAGGGTGCCTAGGAGGCCAGGAATAATGAAAATTTGATTCCTTGGGATTTCCCATGTGCTACATGAGTCAAATAAGGCAAGTTTGACCACTATGAATAGGTAAAATACAACTTGCACAAGGTGGGACACATGAACTAGGCTAATAAGACAAAAATAATTAAATTACTGTCTAAGTGGGTAAACTATGGGTTGATTATTATAACACCCCCCCTTAAGCCTGACTTATGAGTAATATATCAGAAAATTATAGGGCCTAGCAACAAGGCTTAGTCACCCTTTTACATACTGCATGTCCATTTAAACAAGGAAAGAGGCAAAACCAACTTGGGAAAATCCTCCCTTAAACATGGACTGTAAACAAAATTTGGAATCTTGTCTTCACTCATGCTTCACAGCATGATCAACAATCCCCAACAGTGATTTGAGATTGCTGAAGTTATTCTCACAAAATTCTTTGGTGAAGATATCAGCTACTTGTTCTGAAGATGAACAGAAGAGTAGGTGAATGGTGCCATCATGCACAAGCTCTCTGATGTAGTGCATATGGATCTCAATGTGTCTGGTTCTCTGCTTTTGAATTGGATCTTTGCAGATTCAAATGGTACTCTGGTTATCACAGTAGATGGTAGTTGAGTACTCTGGTTCGAAGCCACACTCTCTAAGTAAACCCTGCAACCATAAACATTGAGTTGCTGCATTAACAACTCCTCTGTACTCTGCTTCTGTAGATGAGAGTGCAATGGCACTCTGTTTCTTGCTTGAACAGCTGATTGGCCCTTCTGCAAGCATGAACACATATCCTAATGTGGACTTTCTATTTGTGCTATCACCTTCCCAATCACTGTCAGTAAATCCAATCAAATCAAGATCATATTTTGCTTTATAGAAGATCCCATGTGTCTTTGTTCCCTGAACAATGTTAAGGATCCTTTTGGCTGATTTCCAATGGATCTCATGAGGCTGATCCATGTATCTAGAAGCCACACTTACTGCATAACAAATATCAGGTCTAGTATGTGTCAGATACAACAAACATTCAATCAATTTCCTATACAGTGTATTGTTTACCATAGGTGAAGAATCAGCTTCTTCCAGCTTCACTCCTAAAAGGAAAGGAGTTTTACTTGCTTTGCAATCCTTCATTCTGAATTTGTTCAGCAAGTCCAAGGCATATTTGGACTGGTGCACCTTGATTCCAGCTTTGTTTTGAGCAATCTCAAGCCCCAAAAATTGACTTAAGAGCCCCAAATCTGTCATGGAGAAGGCTTGGTTCATAGTACCCTTTAAGGAAGCAATCTCAGCCTTTGAGCTTCCTGTAATGAGGAGGTCATCAACATATAATACAATGATCATTAATGAACCATTAAATAACTTCATATATACATTTGGATCTGATTTGCACCTAACAAAATTCAGTGATAGCAAGAAGCTATCGATCTTGGCATACCAAGCCCTGGGGGCTTGCTTTAGCCCATACAATGACTTTCTCAACCTGCACACAAGAGAAGGGTTAGTAGCAAAACCTTGAGGCTGATGCATATTTATCTCCTCAGTGAGATCTCCATTCAGGAAGGCACATTTTACATCCATGTGATGTACCTCCCATTGCCTTGAGGCTGCAATGGCTAGAGCTAGCCTGATGGAATCCATCTTTGCCACTGGGGCAAAGGTCTCATTGTAATCTATGCCATGAACCTGTGAGTAGCTCTTGGCTACCAATCTGGCCTTGTACTTTAGTGGTGAACCATCAGCAGCAAATTTTGTCTTATAGACCCACTTACACTGGACTAACTTTCTCCCTGGAGGAAGATCCACTAGCTCCCATGTGTTGCTCTTCTGGAGTGAGCTGAACTCCTCCTTCATGGCTGTTTGACATATTGGATCTCCTGCTTCTTCTTAATATGTTTGAGGATCATACTCCACCATCAAATAGCATTTTTCAGCAAACATAGGATCCTTCATGCATAGACCACTCTCAAATTGAGATCTAGTCCTCCTTGGGTCATTGGGATCCCCAACTAGCTCTTTTGCTGCATGTAGTGTCTTGGCTGCCCATTTTGGCCTTGTAGGGCTGTTAGGGTCTACAATAAAATCATATCCATCAGACAAATCAGAATCAGCATGTTCAACAAACTCTTTACTTACTTCTTGAGGTTCAGGTGGAGAAGAGGCTTCTCCAACTTCCACCGCTGCAAGGGGTTCTTCTTCAAACTGAACACACCTTTAAATGAAGGATTTGTTTGTGATCAAATTTATCAACTTGTACCCTTTTGAATCTTTAGAGTATCCAACAAAAAGAAACTCTTGGATTTGGGGCTGCAAATCCTTCCTCTTCTCTGTTGGAATTCTAGCCCAAGCCTTTGAGCCAAAAATCCTGAAATGGGTCACATCTGGCTTGTGCTCACTCCATGCTTTGAAGGGAGTCATGCCATCAAGATGTTTATGAGGCACCCTATTCTGAATATAGGCTGAATAGTTGATAGCTTCAGCCCAGTACTTTGGTGGCAAAGTTTTGGCCTCCATCATGCATGTTGCCATCTCCTTCAGTGATCTGTTCTTCCTCTCAGCAACACCATTTTGCTGTGGTGTGTAAGGGATAGAATGCTGTATCTGAATACCTGCATCTGCACAATAATTAATAAACTCAGACTTGACATACTCACCACCATTGTCAGATCTGAGGACCTTGAGTTTCCTCCCAGACTGGTTTTCAACCAAAGCCTTAAAGACTTTGAAGAGGCCAAAAACTTCAGACTTGTGTTTCAGGAAGTAAACCCAGCAATACCTGGAAAAGTCATCAATAAAATTCAATGCATATTTTTACTGACTCATGGACATATGAGGGAATGGGCCAGCAACATCACTGTGGATCAGCTCGAGGGGTGCAGAGGTTCTCTCATGACTAGCTCTCTCAAATTTGTGCTCTGGGTGTTTTCCTAGGATACAACCTTGGCAGACTCCTTTGGAAAATTTTATCTTGGGAAACCCTATGACCATCTATTTTTCACTAAGATCAGAAAGATATTTGTAGTTTAGGTGGCCAAATATTTCATGCCAAATCTTGCTTGCTTCATTAGCATGAATCAGAAGAGCAAAGGGGTTTGAGTAGGGTAGGAAGTGTGAGAACATGTATACCTTTTGAGCATGATTTGCAACTCCTTTTGCAATGACTCTACCACTTGAGATCTCTGTGATCTCAACTTCATCAGGGGAGAATATGACCTTCTTAGGAGACCCATTGTGAGTCATCTGGTACACTGATAGGAGGTTGGAGGCGAGACCAGGCACATACAGCACATTGCTGAACTGACCATGATCAAGATCTATCCTTCCTTTGCCTAAAATTTCAGTGAGAGAGTCATCTTCCAGTACTATAGATGGTCCTTTCGACATGTCAAGTGAGGAGAAGGCCTCCTTGGTCAAAACAATGTGTCTTGAAGCTCCAGAATCAATGATAAAACTGGGTGAGCTTGATGTGACAGCAACCAATGCATGAACTCTCTCTCTGTCATCTGAACTTGATCCTCCTTCTCTCTTCTTTGAGCTGTCTGGAAGGGAGATGCCATTCTTCTCTAGGAGTTGGGTCAGCATATCAATTTTCTTTTTCATACAAGATATTTCAGAGTGATTTCCCTTATTGCAGTATGCGCACTTGTTCATTTCACCTTTGTTTTTCTTCTTCTGGTAATTCTTTTTGGAACCTTGTGGCTCCTCTGGAGACTGTTTCTTGTCTCTCTTTTGCTCAGGTGGCTTTTTAGCTTTCTTTTTGCTTTTTGAATCCACCTTCGAATCTCCAGCAATCAGAGCTTGATATTTGGATGGTTTGATGGTGCCCATCATAACCAGCTTGTCCTGTTCTTGTGTGAGAGATTCCATGAAATCTGCAAGGCTAGGCATCTTCCATGTTCGAGCTGTCAGTTTTGTGGAATAGAAGGTCGAAGAAAACACTGAATAGTCAGGGCCTAGCTTCGAGAGGATGGCCATGACGAGCTGATCATCTTTCTTTTCGATCCCACACTGTTTCAGCTGCAAAACTAGTGCTATGAACTTGGAGAAATATACCTGCAGGGATTCAAAGCTTGTTGGACTCAGATAAATCAGATCATTTTCGATTTGATGTCCCCTCAACTCATCTGTCTTTCCAAAAATATCAGCAAGCTTCTCCCATACTTCATTCGGTGATGTCAATCCATCAATATGGAAAAGGAGGTCTTTGGAAATACTCAGACACAGGAGACCATAGGCCTCATCCCTCCCGTTGTGCCATTTTATCTTCTCTACAGCTGCATTGGGCTCTGCTTCTATTTCCATAGTCACCCTGTAGAGGCCTTTCACTCTCAACAGTATCTCCATCTCTGATTTCCATTCAAATAAATTGAAGGGAGTCAAGATAGTTTTCTGTGATTGATCCATAGCTTAGAAAATCTGTCCCGACTGTCAGTAGAAGGCTCCCAGTCACTGATGTCGAACCTGCAAAACAATTTTGAAGGAGAGAAATCAATCTAAAATGGCTCTGATACCATGTGGGAATTGAACCAGGTGATAGATTAATTTTACTCACAACAATTAACAATTGATCATGCAAAATCACTCACAAAAGAGACTGAAATTGGAGCTGAACACTAAACTGTATTAAATCAGTGTATAATATCCAACCCTGTAACATAATAGGTTGCTCAATAAATAAAATACATTAGGGATTCGAATGCATGAGGAGCAAATCGAATCTAGCATAAATCAGGCTTACTAAAAATAAGCAAATCCCCCATAGGTGTAAAAAGCTGATCCCAAATCTGTCATGGAGCTCACGAATTGGAAAAATGGCTTAGGAAAGCTAAAGAGTGGTGGAATGGCAGCTCATACATGCTTTTTCAAGGAGAAAAGAGTGGAGGATGAAGAGGACAAAAAACTAGTTCACCTAACCTAGTCTAGCTTTTCCATTTGCCTTAAAACACTGAAAAAGCAGGGAATAAAGCAGAAAAAGAAGAAGGGTGCCTAGGAGGCCATGAATAAAGAAGATTTGATTCCTTGGGATTTCCCATGTGCTACATGAGTCAAATAAGGCAAGTTTGACCACTATGGATAGGTAAAAGACAACTTGCACAATGTGGGACACATGAACTAGGCTAATAAGACAAAAATAATTAAATTAATGTCTAAGTGGGTAAACTATGGATTGATTATTCTAACAAGGTGAATGTTAAATGTGAAACACCTAGGGAAGAATTCAAGTATTTCCTTATTTGATCAACAATTTGAGCCTTCCACATTGTCACGTCCCCATGCCTCCGACCGGCGAAGAAGACGTGACTACAAGCTTCAAACACCTGGGCTAAGGGCCCCATGAACATGTACATGCATAAAATGCTAAAATAGAATGCTGAAGCAAACGTATTGAAGTAAAAATAGGCACACATGAACATTTATCATGCACAGATGCAATTATCTATCAGACACAGCGGAAACATCATACATTCATACAAGCATGCATTCATTCAACATGTTCATATCATTCATTAACAAAATTAAGGCTGCAGAAGTAAAAATGAACAAGATCACTTATCTTATGAAGAAATCGATCCGTAACCAGCTACATCGCTACAACATTCCACCCAACCATAGGCCAGCGTGCTCCTTAATCTCTTAGCAACGCTGCCATCCCCGAGCTGGGCATGATTCTCCAAGGAATAAGGGAAAAAGCTGGCTTACACATAGCCAAGGATACACAAAACACAGCCAAGCCAACACAGTTGGGTTTATCAGGCCATCAGGGAGTTGGGAAAGGCTAAATGCTAAGCTGGTGAGCCCATTACAGAGCTAAGAACACCTACACTAGAACTAGCCTGACCTCTAAGACACCTAAACGCACCCAACACAAGGAATCAGTCCCTTCTCTGCTAAACAGTCCCTCAGGCCCTGCATTCCCTTCCAGTGCTATTCAGGGGTGATGGAGAAGAAGGACAGCCCTCTAGCTCTATCTGTGTGGTTTCCAACCACCAGGTTTATCAAGCAAAACTAAGCCCCCATCCCTGCTCCCAACACAGTCCGAATACCAACCATTGCACTTAGGCAATTAATTTAGCTGTCACAGCTTAAACAGGGAAAAATGGCTCCCAAGCGATTATACAGTCCCACTGAATGTATCAGTGCACCAATTTACAACATGGGGGGGGGGAAACAAAAATTATGAAATGTAATCAGCATACATTACCAACATACATGGGGAAAACAACAGTCCTTTTTTCACAATCGAGGCCGCTGAGGAAAAAACGTACGCAGACCACACTTGGGGATGAATTTATAGTATCCTGACCTATGCGTGAGGAACAACAACACATACCCCCACAATCATCCCATGAGGAAAGGATTCAGCCACTTCATTCGCAAATCCGTAGAGGAAGACGGCGTGGGTAAAACCCAGAAAACTCCTGTGCGTGAGAGTGAGCAAGACTTCCGCTCATGCATGAGGATGAACAACAAAATCATGAGGCCGTGAATTGGAGAGTGCGTGAGCCTTCAGCACAGTTGTGGAGAGAAGAAAATCTGCGTGAGTGATGGCAGTCATTTTTCCCCAGCCATAGTGAAGTCAACCATGGGTGGAGTGTGTGTGTGCATGAGGACTGACAGTCCTGCCACCCCACTCCCAAAGATCATAACTGCCTCAATCACTAGCAGCCTTTCTTAATGAAAGTGGTTGGAATAAAACAAGGTAAGAAGACACATGGGTATTTTCCCTCATTGGCCAAGGTTTGACAAATTCCCCCACATCCTCATCCTTGGGAAAATCATGCCCTTTTCTCATTTTAGTTGCCGCGATCATAGCTGGTCGGATTCATTTAATTAATTATAGATGCATATTTACATGATGACCATCATAATATATGCCGCATGCCTTGATATACCATCGGTGACAAATTCAAATCCAAAACATAACATAACCAATCAATGGTGGGGCCTTGGCCTTTAGCTCCGCACCATGATCATTTAATATATACATCATGTACATCTAATGCAACGGGGTCAAAACCGGGGCATTATACACATCCTATGATTTTGGCTATACAGTTGTCTCCTAGGAAACCAACACATCCATTTTTGTTTTCACAAAAGCACTCCTATTAGTAGTCATATGGAATGAAGCATCCAACTCATTCAACCATAAATCATGATCTACCTATGTACCTATGGATGTAAGGTAAAAATCACCTTCTTCATTTGTTGCGGTTTTCAATTACATGAAAAGGGTGTCATTATATCCATTACTTTTATCAATGCTCTTAGATAAGCAATAGTTCTTATAATTCCCATCTTTATTTCATTTCCAACATTTGTTTGTATATTATATTGGATATTTAGATTTACCTAGAGATAAAGATATGGCCTTTGAGGTCTTACTTTTCCTTCCTTAGTGATGACCTATCATAGATAAAAAACATCCTTAATGACACCCCCATATATTTTCTCCACATTTCCTTTTATAAAAATGATGCAACTACATTGTCAAACTTTAATTTGGATTGAGTTGTATTACCGATGGATACATCCATATTATTCCTAGGTTTTAGAAGAGAACATAACAATGTAGTACACTTATTTTGTTCCCTCCACCTGAATATCATTAAAGGTAATTTCCCTTACTAAAGTATTAAGGGCATTTAGATGAAATAACTTATATTTAATAGGGACTTTGATCGATGCAAATTCCCTATATTTTCTCATGATTTCTTTACTTTGTCTTTTCCAAATTTGTTCAACAATATTGAATATTTAAAGAGGCAAAACCAAATTATGCTTCATACTTTTATTTTATTATTTTCTCAATATTTTTTCAACATACTAATGGGTATTGTGTAATGTCCCCAAAAATTGAAAATAATTTTTTTTATTAGGCTAGTTAAAACTACCTAATCTGGACATTATTGAGCTTGCAGAATGTCTCATACTCTATTTGTACTGCTGATTTGTTGTAAGCTGTTCTTATGTCCCACTTCCTTACTTTCAATTATGATTATTACTATGTTTACTTATGATGTCATAATGCTGATTACTATGCTATTCTTATGGTTACGTATTGCTGTGTATGTTAGATACTTTGATTATGTACTTCATTGTTATTTTTACATGTGCTTACCGTTGTATACAGGGTTCTAACTTAAATTTTTTTCTTGGAACCAAAGTGGGTGGAGTGGCGGGACTAGTTCTCCCATGTAACTACCTGAGAGGTAACAGTCTCTACTTGAAAAAGCTGGCTTATGTTTTAACTAATGCATTCCTATATCGTTACTTGCAGGTATACTTATCGACAGAAAAATTGTTACGAAATGCTGAACGTTTGATCACCAGTACTCATACTTGCATCTAGTGACACCTACTGGTTGTTATTATTGTTCTTTATAGACTCAAGTTAGTGACAAGGTCACTACCACATTTGTTATTTATATGACACATACTAGTTATCTAAGTGATACTTATTATTCATGGTTTAATTATTATCAAATGTTCATACCCTAGAATTTTTGTAATACATGTTTATTTTACGAAAAGCAATTAACATATACTTTTATTATATGCTTAATAGGTTTATAACTCTTTTGTTAGAAACAAATATTGGCTAAAAAATTACACCATGGCATATTTTATATGCCATGGTCTTAGGGATTAAGGCCTAAGAATATAACACCAAAGGTTGTAAGGCTTATAGCCGGTGGTATTCACAGCATGCAAGGGTTTAAAAAAAACCTTATGTTTTAACGTTGGGGTGGCAGATCTATGACAAGGTTCATGCATTATGCGACTATGGGGTCATTGCACATTAATGGTGGCTAGAGAGGTGCATTCAATGCATCTTGGGAGGAGTGCCAAGAAATATTAGGGTTTAGACCAAGCCTTGGTTTGTAATTTCACTCCAGTCATAGTCTGCTCTTGGCTTTGGTTTGGGTGAAGGAGGATGACTTCGCTGGTGCTAGCAGGCAGGTAAGACATGGTTGATTTTGTACTGTAGTTGCTTTAATTTGCTCATTGTCTCAATATTACTTCTCATCATGTTATCATTTGGTTGTAGGGTTGCAGGGTAGCGAGTAAAGGATTGGGTCGTGGTTCATGGGAAAGGCCATGGCCATGCCATATATCAATGGTAAGCCCAATGTGCAAGTCATTAATCGTTTCCTCTTATGGTATTATGGATGCGACTGGTTTGGAATTCATCATGGGTTTGATTTCTTGGTGTCTTGTTTTGTTATGAATGTGTTTGGGTTTTTGGGTTTTGACTGTGTCTTGACAGAGCTCTGCATATTTGGATTATGCCATAGGCCTTTGGGGGTTTCACTAAATGGGGTTTTTAATTCTCCTTTGTCCTGTATTGTTTAGATGTGCAGAGTGTAATGTATGGATCTCTATGTAATGAAGAGGCTCGATGATTCTATGATAGGCTTTGTGCGTTTTCTAGTTAATGTTTTGGTTACGGTTTTGGTCATGGGCAGCACCATTGCTCCTAATGGTGCAATGTCGCAAGCAATGACTATGTAACTAATTTTATGGATTATGTTAACTATAAATTGTTAGCACCATTGCTTGCAATGGTGAAATGGATAATGGTAGCGATTGTGTTTAAGCTAATGCTATATTGAAAATCAATATACAAATATTGTGTTTGATTTCATGGTTATTATTTTTATACTGTGTAAATTTAGCATGCATTGTAAGCATGGGATTTATAGAAGACTTTATGTGGCACCATTATGGATTTGGGGCCTCTCCATAAATGGCGTTGGCACTCACCATTGTGGCAGTGATAACGAGGTAGATTTAGTTTTTTTAAAAAATGTGTAAATGGAAAAGTATTACAGACTATGGGTGTAACTCTGCATTGGAAATCTTAGCTGTAGGTTGTTTCATTGATAGGGTTTTTAACATTTGAAAGGTTAAATTAGTTGACCGTGTGGTTAATTATGGGGCCATTGCCATGGATTTCAATGTATGCAAATTTTAAAGGGTCTCATGACCTATGTAATAAGATTTTAAGTTTATTTATATCCCGCGTGTAAATATTATAGCGTGGCTTATAGGAAGTAAGGAGACCATATAGGATTCGATCCTGGGTCGTTTGTTTGAGATGATGGTTTATTAAATGTATGAGTTGTGATTTGGGACTTAACTGTCCACATGATTTGATCCTGCAATCTCTTGTATAATTATGTGGTTTTATTTGATTACCGTGTATGTAATTATATCGTGGTTTTTAATACTTAGATGGTTTGATTTGTTTTTTATGCCATGGATCTATATGGTTGATAATAATATTCTTGTTTATACTTGGTAGATATAGATAGTATAGAGGTTATAAATCGTGGGCCATTTATATGTTCTCGATCCTTGGAGTGTTATAAGTTTTATGACGATATTTTTTTTAATGGGAATGTTTTGGTTACTAACATAAGTTTATTTATATAGACCTTGAAAGGTCCTCACTCATTCTTAACTTATCTCTAGTATGTGATGTTTATAATTTATTCTTAGATGTATTTATAGTGTTTATAGATTAGAATTATATTTCTATTTTATTCGTGTTATATATATATATATATATATATATATATATTTACTAGGTTCTAATTAATAGATTTACTGTGTTGTATAATTATTCTAGATCGAAAACCTATGTCTGATCTGGTCTTTCTAAATATAACATGCCTCTTCTGACAATATGAAATCTGTTAGTAGAGTATATAGGCCAATGAATAGCTAGGTAATTAATATGAAAACAATACCTATTTTGTAGGAAAACATAGTTTAAGCAGCAAAGATGAGACAGAAGTAAGAATTAAAAGTGAAAAACCCTTGATAAATATTTAAACAAGAATTAAATTACAGAGGTAAGCTAAAGGAACAAAACCTTGGATAAATCTAGCATAGGAAATAAATTATAGCCTAGGGTTTATAATTCAGAATGTAAACCCTTAAAATAATTTTGATAGGGAAAACAAAAACATCTATGGTTTAGAACATATAATATAAACCCTGGAATAATCTAGCCAGCACTTAAACTAGGAAATGAAATAGGAAGTCTAGAACCTCATACCTGAAAATTGAAGCTCCTTTAATGGCTAAAACGTGCACACTCAATTAACCAGTATTAACAATTCATAGACAGATTTGACCTCTGTATTAGATGACTGAATCACTTGGGAACTACCATGTTCCACCCAACCATGACTTGGAACAGTTCCTGGTATTAATCCGGATCCCCCAGAGCTGGTTCCAACATGCAAGTAGCTTAGAGCTCCTAAGGTGAGGCTGTCCTAGTTTGTATATCAGGTATGGATCAGTTCTCATTCTTCCTCTTAGGTAAATGTTCTCTAAGAACTCTATCTTGATAAATTAGCAGGAAAAATAATGACTCCAAAGAGATTGATGACATCCCCAAGCCTCTCTTTGGATTGGGACTTTATAGACATAATTTTCAGTCAAAGGGGTAGTTAAATCAAGAATCCTTGATTTAAACCTTTTTATTTAATTTTCCATATTTTTAATACTTTAACTTAGGAAATTTTAACTAGTTCCTCTTTAAACTTTGGTAGGTATTATACCATTTAATTTTTCTCTTAGTAGTAATNTAATATTATTACTATGTTTATTCTTTATACATAACATGTATAAAATATATAATAATATAACATTTGTTAACATGTGTCTTTGGGTATCATATACTATGAGCCCTAGACTTATGACACTTTCTTCATTAAGGTCATTAGGTAGATGGTTAGGTATACTAGGTTATGAAACTCTAAACATCCTTGCATGTTGGATTCCCTCGTATAACATGGTAGTTCTTCGGTACTCGATGAGATTACATAAATTTAAAATTTCATTTAATCACTTATAAATAATTCTGACGAGATCAATAGTTTTCTCGAGTCGTTTTCACTCGGGAATCATTAATTCTTTTCAGTACCTCCTAAACGCTTACCAGAGCCCATATTCAACGCTAAAAACATGGAGTTATAAAATTAGTGCATTTCTAGAGCTCTTCGCTCAACACTAATTCTAGGATGTACTTGTATGATACACCTAGGAATACAATGGCCAAGGATCCGATGTTCCAGAGCTTATGCTCAACATCAACATGGAAGGCTCTAGGGCTTATGCCCAACACTTCCAACTTATCTTTTTCTGTGTTCTAGAGCTTCACGCTCAACACAAATATAAATACTCATGTGCTCCAGAACTTCTCTCTCAACACAACATTAATTACTCATGTGCTCCATAGCTCCTCGCTTAACACAAAACATCTCATCAATCATGTGCTTCAGGTCCCATGCCCAACACAAACAAGCATATATATATCATCAACAATTGTCTTATGCACAATATATAAAACAAATCATCATGTTCATATGCAGTGGGGTCTTCAACCCAATATATCAAAATAAAACATCAATATAACATCATAATTGATAGGCTCATGCCTATAAGTGTTAGGTCCAAAATTTGGGATATTATATATCCTTCCCCGCTTAGAACAATGCCATCCCTGGTGTTCTAGGGACTCGAAATGACATCATGAAACAAGGCGGGGTAATCCTTTCTCATGGTGGCTTCATTCTCCCAAGTAGCCTCATCGGTTTCGAAATGCTTCCATTGCACTTTCAACTGGACTACGGTGCACTTCCTGAGATGCACGTCTCTCTTATCCAATATATGAATAGGTTTAGGGGAAAACTCCCCTTCAGGTTCCACCTATAATAAGGACCAATAAACTACATGTTTAGTATCATAAACATATTTTTTTAATAATGGAAAACATTATGAACTCTTATGTGTGCGGGTAATGCTAGTTCATATGCCACTGGCCCTCTCTTGGCCAGTATTTCAAAAGGTCCATAAAACCTAGGTACTACCTTACCTCACCTCCCCAAGCTCAACGAGCTCTATTTTTCTTTTACTTTCAAGTAGACATGGTTGCCTATTTGATAATATTTATCTTTGCTTTTCTGATCTGTGTAACTTTTTTGGTGGTCTTGTGCTTCTTTGAGGTTCACTTGGACCTTGGTAACCAACTGTTCCAAGTCCATTAATAAGTTAGGCCCTAACAGGAGCCGATCCACCGGGCTATCCCAAGAACTGGTGTTCTACACTTCCATCCATAGAGTACCTCAAAGGGACTCATCTTGTTGGAAGTCTGATAACCATTTTTATACGCAAACTCTGCAATATGTAGGTAGTCTTCCCACTTAGTGGGGTTGTTTATGACATACATCCTAAGCATGTACTCAACAATCTAGTTTACCCTTTCTGTTTTCCCATCTGTCTGTGGGTGATAAGCAGTACTAAAGTTCAACTGCGTCTCAAGTCCGGAGAATAAATATCTCCAAAAGTTTATGGTAAACTTTGTATCTCGATCTGATATGATTACCTTGGGTATCCCATGCAATCTAAATATCTCCTTCAAGAAGATATCGACAATGTGTACTTCCTTGTAGGTCTACTTCACTGGAATGAAGTGTGTTTCTTTTGACAATTTCTCAACTACTACAAAGATAGAATCATTTTTCTTCTTAATTTTTGGTAGATTGGTGATAAAATCCATACGAATGACCTCCCAATTCCATTCCAGAATGGGTAATGACTGCATTAATCCTGAAGGATGCTTATGCTTAGCTTTGACTAGTTGACATCCCTGACATTTCGCTATAAACATCGCAATGTAGGCCTTTAACTCAGGTCAGAAAAAGTGTCTCTTGATGACATATATCATCGTTTGAGATCCCGGATGCCCCGAGTAGGGTGCCCGATGAAATTATGTGAGGATGCTGGACCTAATGTCCCATCCTTCTAGAATGTACAATTTCTCCTAGGACCATAGCAGCCCTGATTCGTCTACCTTGTACTCTTTTTTTTGTTGAAACAACCTGTCCTCGTAGACTTTCTTTAGGATTTCTACATAGAAAGGGTCAACTCTGTTGGCCGTTCTAATCCTCTCATGCAAATTTGCATCAGTTTGACTTAAATTCACCTCATATATCATATGAGTTCGTCGGCTCAAAGAATCAACAACCTTGTTCTCTTTTCCCTTAAAATGCTTTAGCTCAAAATGGTACTCGCTAAGGAATTCCAACCACCTGGCTTGCCTCACATTTAGATCCGGTTGTTCGAATAAATAATTTAGACTCATATTGTTTGTCTTCAGAAGGAATTTCCTTCCCATGAGGTAGTGCCTCCACATATTCAAGGCGTGGATGATGTCCGCTAACTCAAGACCGTGTGTGGGGTAGTTCTGCTCATGCTCTTTTAACTTACGCGATTCATAATAGATCACATGATCATTCTGTAAGAGGAATCCTCCATGTCCTTCCTTTCTTGCATCTATGCAAACAATGAAATCCCCATCAAGATCCACAATTTGTAGTATCAGTGTTGTCATAAAAAGATGCTTAAGGTTTTGAAACATTTCCTCACACTTGGTCGTCCATAATAACTTATTTTCTTTCTTTTGCAAAGAATTCAAGGGACAATCTATTCTTGAGAAGTTCTCAATGAACTTTCGATAATATACAGCTAATCCCAAAAAGGACCTAATGTCAGTGACACTAGTAGGGGTAGTCTAGTATTCTATGGCTCCAATATTTTCTGGGTCCACTGCTATCCTTGTCTTAGAGATAATATGAACCAAGTACTGTATCTGTGGTTTGTAAAAATCACATTTACTAAACTTAGTGTAAAGTTGGTGTTCTCGTAACACTCATAGTACTATGCGAAGGTGTTATTTGTGTTCCTCTTTACTCTTAGAGTAAACTAGGATGTCATCTATAAAGACCAAATTTTTTTTATTCAGATACTTACTGAATATGCTGTTCATCATACACATGAAGTTTGTGGGTGCATTGGTCATCCCAAACGACATTTATACAAAATCATAGTACCCATACCTTGTACGAAAGGTGGTTTTGTGAATATCCTCATCACAAATCCATACCTGATGGTATCCAGATCATAGGTGAATCTTTGAAAATATTTTGGCTCCTCCTACCTGATCGAACAAGTCATCAATCCTAGGGAATGTGTATCGGTTCTTGATAGTCATTTTTTAAAGCTGATGATAGTCGATGCACATATGCATCGTACCATCCTTTTTCTTTACAAAAAGTATCGGTGCTCCCCAAGGGGACACACTTGGTTGGATATACCCTTTTTCTATCAAATATTACAACTGCAGTTTGAGTTCCACCAATTCCGATGCACTCATGCGGTAAGGGAATTTGGAAGCCGAAACTGACCCTAGTGTGAAGTCTATGGAAAATTCTAGGTCTCATTTCGGAGCTAATCCTGGGATTTCCTCAGGAAACACATCCTTGAATTATACAAGAGTGGGAAAGTCCTCCATGCGATGTTCTCTCTCAGATTCTATGTCTCGGATTTTTACTACAAACAACTTGCAGCTTTTCTTAACGCATTTCTTTGCTTGTAAAGAAGATATTTTTCTTACAAAAACTTTCTTTGGAATTCCCTGAATCTTCACTTGATTCCCTTGGTTATCTATACACAAGATTGACTTGTGAAAGAAATTGAGCATGACATGGTGATGCTCCAACCAGTCCATGCCAATAAGTATATCATACAATCCTAAGGGTAGGATGTTTAGTTTTACTTTCATTGAAAAATCATTCAGGTTTACATCGCAATCTTTAACTATTTTCAAAACCTTCCATTTCGAACCTGTGGCTAACTGAACCAGCCAAGGTTTATTATGTTTTATTTTTCTTAGTTTGCATACATCAACAATTTTAGGTGATACATAGCTCTGGCAAGCATCGGGGTCAATCAATATTGAAATATAAGTGTTCAAGATCTTACCTTCTATCTCAACCATGGTAGCCTAATGGTCCGCCTGTCGGCCATCCAAGGCTGCATAAATCCGTGGTGTTCCAGCTATGTCCTCGATTGTTGGTTCTTATTGTAAGTTTGTGCAAGATCCCATTGGTCTTGTTCTTACAATCTCGGGCATAATTATGCACATTGCAATTCCAACGTTTGATCTGTACCGGGGTAGCATTGGCTCCCCTAGTTGCTACTGGCTTGTTAGCATTTGGAGCTGGTACATAAGGTTTCATACTTGATTTTGTTGAAGTTTTTGTTTGCTGGAAAAATGTTGTTTTGTATCCTATACAGGGGTGGGCTAAACCTTGGTTTGTGGTTATCAAAGAAGTTGTTAGACTTGTCTCCATTTCAATTCATGTTCTCTTGCCTTAGCTGTCCATTCTCATAGTAGATCCTGGCCTTGTGCAGTGTGGTGTCCAAATTTTTTGGCATGTCGAATTCAATCCTTTCCCGAAAGTTGGGAGGAAGAAATCCTAAAAAATGCTGGATCTTTACCTTTTCATCTTTAATGTATGGTACATAATGTAACATATCTAGGAATCTGTTAATAAAAGCGTCCATATTCATGGATACCATATGTAGCTCATGGAACTCTTTCACCTTTCTGTCAAAGAACCTTTTCGATATATATTTCTCTTGGAATATTTTTTGGAAGTTACTCTAGTGTATTTCTCTTAGATCATATTTCTTGGTGTGTTTCAAATATCTCCACCATCTCGCTTCTTTTCCATTTAAATTATAAATGGCAAGCCAAGCATTCATTTCGCTTGAGTAGTTATGAACTCATAAATATTTTCTCATGCCCAATAGCCATTCTTCAACTTTCTCCCCCATTTTTACTTCACCTTCAAAGTTCGGGGCTCTTATTTTTCTAAACTCCCATTGAAGATTGTCATCGCTTCTTTGTTTCTTTCTGCATGGAGAAAGAGAGTCATCATTGGAAGGACTGTGATGATCTCTTTCTGGAGCTTCAGGGGCACGTTCCTCTTTTTCTTCTTTTCTTGTGATGCTGTCCCATTCATGGTAAGGTTCCCTTTTGGACTTGTTTGTGGAATAAGTGGGTTTCCCTTGTGGGCTTCCTCCCATAATATTTCTCACTAATGATCCATTAAATGCTTGTTGTTCCTTTCTCTCATTCAGACTATCTTCTCTGAAACTTTGAAATTCTACTTGAAGAATGTGTATGGTCTTCAAAACATCAGAATTTAGTTCCACCACCAGTTCTGCTTCCTGGGTGGGGGTTCTCATCTTTCCTTGCCAGCTGTCGTCTTCTTCAGTGTTCATGATCTGAACTATTTTGTAAAATTTCCTGTAATTGCAAAATTTTTAATAACAAGAAAATTTCTGTTAGTTAACAATATTTAAAAACATACTTTATTTTCTTTGCAACAAATCTTTGGTATGCCCATTGGTCTCTTAGTGTTGAAAGTACTGGGCTCTGTTACCACTTGTAATGTCCCCAAAAATTGAAAATAATGTTTTTATTAGGCTAGTTAAAACTACCTATTTTGGACATTATTGAACTTGCAGAATGTGTCATACTCTATTTGTACTGCTGATTTGTCGTAAGATGTTCTTACATCCTACTTCCTTACTTTCAGTTATGATTATTACTGTGTTTACTTATGATGTCATAATGTTGATTACTATGCTATTCTTATGGTTATGCATTGTTGTGTATGTTATATACTTTGATTATGTACTTCATTATTATTTTTACATGTGCTTACCATTGTATACATGGTTCTAACTTAATTTTGTTCTTGGAACCAAAGTGGGTGGAGTGGCGAGACTAGTTCTCCCATGTAACTACCTGAGAGGTAACATTATCTACTTGACATAGCTGGCTTACTTAGTTCTATTTGAACTAAGGCATTTTTATCTCGTTACTTGTAGGTATACTTATCGAAGGAAAACTTGTTATAGAATGCTGCACGTTTGATCCCTAGTACTCAAACTTGCAGCTAGTGACACCTATTGGTTGTTATTATTGTTCTTTACAGACTCGGGTTAGTGACAATGTCACTACCCAATTTATTATTTATATGACACATACTGGATATCTAAGTGAAACTTATTATTCATGGTGTAATTATTATCAACTGTTCATACGCTAGAATTTTTGTAATACATTTTTATTTTACGAAAAGAAATTAACATATACTTTTATTATATGCTTAACAGGTTTATAACTCTTTTGTTAGAAATAAATCTTAGCTAAAAAGTTACACCATGGCATATTTTATATGCCATGGTCTTAGGGATTAAGGCCTAAGAATATAACGCCAAAGGTTCTAAGGCTTATAGCCTATGGTGTTCGCAGCATGGAAGGGTTTAAACAAAACCTTATGTTTTAATGTTGAGGTGGCATATTTATGACAAGGTTTATGCATTATGCGACTATGGGGTCGTTTCACATTAATGGTGGCTAGAGAGTTGCATTCAATGCGTCTTGGGAGGAGTTCCAGGAAAGCTTAGGGCTTGGACCAATCCTTGGTTTGGCATTTCACTCCAGTCATAGTCTGCTCTCGGCTTTGGTTTGCGTGAAGGAGGACAAATTCGTTGGTGCTAGCAGGAAGGTAAGACATAGTTGATTTTGCACCGTAGTTGCTTTAAGTTGTTCATTGTCTCAATATTACTTCTCATCATGTTATCATTTGGTTGTAGGGTTGCAGGGTAGCGAGTAAAGGATTGGGTCGTGGTTCGTGGGAAAGGCCATGGCCATGCCATATATCAATGGTAATCCCACTGTGTAAGTCATTAATCGTTTCCTCTTATGGTATTATGGATGTGACTATTTTGGCATTCATTGTGGGTTTGATTACTTGGTTTCTAGTTTTGTTATGGATGCATTTGGGTTTTGGGGTTTCGACTGTGTCTTAACAGAGCTTTGCGTATTTGGATTATGCCACAAGATTTTGGGGGTTTCACTAGATGGGGTTTTTAATTCTCCTTTGTCCTGTATTGTTGAGATGTGCAGAGTGTAATGTATGGATCTATATGTAATGAAGAAGCCTAGTGATTCTATGACAGGCTCTATGTGTTTGCTAGTTAATGTTTTGGTTACGGTTTTGGTCATGGGGAGCACGATTGCTCGCAATGGTGCAATGCTGTAAAGGATGTCTGTGTAATTAATTTTATGGATGATTTTAAGTGTAAATTGTTAGCACCATTGCTTGCAATGGTGAAATGGATAATGGTAGCGACTGTGTTTAAGCTTATGCTGTGTTGAAAATCAATATAAAAAGGCTGCATTTGATTTCATGGTTATTATTTTTGGACTGTGTAAATTTAGCATGTGTTGTAAGAATGGGATTTATGGATGAATTTATGTGACAACATTATGGCTTTGGGGCCTCGCCGTAAATGGTGTTGGCACTCACCATTGTGGCTGCGATAGCGAGGTAGATTTAGTTTTTTTTAAAAATGTGTAAATGCAAAAGTATTACAGATTATGGGTGTAACCCTGCGTTGGCAATATTAGCTGTAGGTTGTTTCGTTCACAGGGTTTTTAACATTTGAAAGGTTAAATTAGTTGATTGTGTGGTTAATTTTGGGTCCGTGGCCATGGATTATAGCGTATGCAAATTTTAAAGGGTCTCATGACCTCTGTAATAAGATTTTAAGTTTATTTACAGCCTGCGTGTAAATATTATAGTGTGGCTTGTAGGAAGCAAGGAGACCCTACAGGATTCGATCCTGGGTCGTTTGTCTGAGATGATGGTTTATTAAATGTATGGGTTGTGATTTGGGACTTAAGTCTCCACATGATTCGATCATGCAATCTCTTGTATAATTATGTGGTTTTATTTGATTATTGTGTATGTAATTATACTATGGTTTTTAATACTTAGATGGTTCGATTTGTTGTTTATGATGCGGCTCTATATGGTTGCTAATAATATTATTGTTTATACTTGGTAGATATAGATAGTATAAAGGTTATAAATCATGGGCCATTTATATGGTCTCGATCCTTGGAATGTTATAAGTTTATGATGATATTTATTTTAGTGGGAATGTTTTGTTTATTAACATAAGTTTATTTATACAGACCTTGAAAGGTCTTCGCTGGTTTTTATCTTAGCTCTAGTATGTGATGTTTATAATTTATTCTTAGATGTATTTATAGTGTTGATATATTAGAATTATATTTCTAAGTCTGATCCGGTCTTTCTAAATATAACATGCCTCAGCTGACAATATGAAATCTGTCAGTAGAGTATATAGTCCAATGAACATCTATGTAATTAATTTGAAAACAGTACCTAGTTTGTAGGAAAACACAGTTTAAGCAGCAAAGATAAGACATAAGTAAAACTTAAAAGTGCAAAACCCTTGATAAATATTTAAATATGTATTAAATTACAAAGGTAAGCTAAAGGAACAAAAATTGGATAAATATAGCATAGGAAATAAATTACAACCTAGGGTTTATAATTTAGAATGTAAACCCTCAAAAGAATTTTGACAGGGAAAACAAAAAAATCTAGGGTTTAGAACATATAATATAAACCCTGGCATAATATAGCCAACACTTTAATCTAGGAAATGAAATAGGAAGTCTAGAACCTCATACCTGAAAATTGAAGCTCCTTTAATGGCTGAAACCTGCACACTCAATTAACCAGTCTTAACAATTCATAGGCATATCTCACCTCTTTATTAGATGACTGAATCACTTAGAAACTACCACGTTTCACCCAACCATGACCCGAAACCGTTCTTGGTCTCAATCTGGATCCCCCCAAGCTGGTTCCAACATCCAAGTAGCTTAGAGCTCATAAGGTCCTCCTGTCCTAGTTTGTATAGCAGGTCTGGATCAGTTCTCCTTTTTTCTCTTAGGGAAATGTTCTCCAAGAACCATCTCTTGAGAAATTAGCAGGTAGAATAATGACTCCAAAAATATTGATCAGATCCCCAAGCCTCTCTTTGGCTTGTGACTTTATAGACATACTTTTCAGTCAAAGGGGTAGTTAAATCAAGAATCCTTGATTTCTTGATTTAACCCTTTTTATTTGATTTGGTTATTTTTAATACTTTTATTTATGAAATTTTAACTAGTTCCTCTTTAAACTTTTGTAGGTATTATACTATTTAATTTTTCTTTTAGTAGTAATAATAATAAATGGAGCTTCTCCTTCTTTCTTTTATTATTAATATTATTGCTATGTTTATTATTTATACATAACATGTATAAAATATATAATAATCTAACATTTGTGAACATGTGTATTTGGGTATCATATACTATGATCCCTAGACTTATGACACTTTCTTCATTAAGGTAATTACGTAGATGGTTAGGTCTACTAGGCTAGGCAAATCTAAACATCTTTGCATGTTGGATTCCCTCGTATAACATGGTAGTTCTTCAATACTTGATGAGAATACAAAAATTCAAAATTTCATTTAATTTCTTATAAATAAGTCTGATGAAATCAATATTTTTCTCGAGTCGTTTTCACTCAGGAATCATTAATTCTTTTCAATAACTCCTAGCACTTACTAGAGCCCATACTCAACACTAAAAATACGAAGTTACAAACTTACTACAATTCCAGAGCTCTTTGCTCAACACTAATGCTCGAATGTACTTGTACGATACACCTAGGGATACAATGGCCAAGGATCCGATGTTCCAGAGCTTATGCTCAACATCAACATGGAAGGCTCCAAGGCTTATTCCCAACACTTCCAACTTATCTTTTCATGTGCGCCAGAGCTTCACGCTCAACACAAATATAAATACTCATGTGCTCTAGAGCTTCTCGCTCAACACAACATTAATTACTCATGTGCTCCAGAGCTCCCCGCTCAACACAAAACATCTCATCAATCACGTGCTTCAGGGCCCACGCCCAGCACAAATAAGCATATATATATATCATCAACAATTGCCTAATTCCCAATATATAAAACAAATCATCATGTTCATATGCAGTGGGGTCTTCGACCCAATATATCAAAATAAAACATCAAGATAACATCATAATCGATAGGCTTATGCTTATAAGTGTTACGTCCAAAATTCGAGATATTACAATTTGTACCTATATCGATAAAAATCCATTATTATCTATTTACAAAAAGATCGTCCATCTTTATATTCCATAACCTAGATTTGGCCATTCAATTTTTGTAATTATACTCTTGAACTGCTCACCATTTTCTTTACATAATCTTCACTATGCAAATCCCCCGCTCAAACACAAGTTTATCATAGACCCAAGATACCATTTTTCTTCACAAAATGAGCTAAACCCTATAAACAAAGGAAACCCCCTAAAGCTCATATACCAAATGAGGAGTTTTATAAAAGAATGTAGGAAAATAAAGACCCAATATAATGAAAAAAACAAGAAATAATAATGGTTCATAGGACAATACACACAACTTTATCTTTGAAACCCTTAAATGAGAAAACCATTGTAACTAACAATTTCTCCTCTCTCTTTCTCTTTTTATTACTTTCACCATTTACAACATGCCATTATTTAAATCAAGACCTTAATATATTAACTTGGATCATATTACAACTATAATTCCTTAACTAGAACTAGATGACAATGGGTCAAAAAGCCATTGACTAAGAAACCATAAAACATACACGAATTTTTCTTGAGGGGGCTCTACCCCCAAAACCTTGGTAGTTGGGGCATTAGTCCCCCACACCCCCCAAGCCAATCCGGAGACCAACCACCTATGCCTCCCTTTTTTAGGAACCCACAAAGAGTATAACACACATCCAATAGGAGTTTGACAATGTCCTTATGTGAGCATATGGTCAAATATATCTTTAGCAGTTCTAAATAATTGCTTTAGAGTATTATGGGGAAAGAAAATTTTTAGAGATCTATTATTTTCTTAAAGTGTAGAAACCTTGTTGAAACTTACTAATTCTTAGACTTCTAAACATAAAATCTTTAGTGATATTTTTGTAAAAATATTTAATTTTCCAAGGATTTGATATAGTTTCTATACAAGTTTCATGATATTTAGACTTGAAAAAAATAGCCCTTGGAATTTGGTTGAATCATTTTAGAAAAAATGGAAATTGGTGAATCGTTCTTTTAAAAAACATTGAAAATAAGCCCATGGGATAAATTTCACTCCTAAAATTTCTTTGTTATGGAGTTAGGAAATGGATTTAATAGGCTAAGATTTTAGCAACATGATCAATAAGCTTGGGTTGGGGTAGTACAAAGAGGGTTTTTGATTTCTTGATGAAGGGTGGAGTGAAGACCTCTTAATTTGGGAAATAAATTAGTCCTTGGGTTGGAGAGATTTAGTGAAGTTGGTTCTTTCTTTATCTAGAAGGTGGGGGGAATGATACGAGTGACCTTAATTATACAATTTTGAAAATTACATATTTTTGAGCTAGGTGATGAATGCATATGGAATAAAAGCATGTCTAACAATGTCTTTCTCTTTGTGATGGACATGGTAGGATAGGGAATAATCAGATTAACAAGAGACAAGAACATCAACGAGAGAGAAAATAAGAAACAAAAATGAGGGAGGGTTCTTCTTTTAAATTTTCATGGTGAATTGAGTGTAGGAAGATATATTATCCCAGAGGAAAAGGGTGCCAATTTTTTAATGAAAGACATTCCAAAATTTCTTAAATTAAACAATATTTTATTTAAATAAATTTTAAAAAAAATCTAAAAGGACCAAATTTCACCCCCACAATTTCATGGTTCACGAGAGACCACTTGACTATTGATAAGTGAACAAAGTTCCAAACAAAAGCAAAAGTTATGAGCCGTAAGAGATTTCAAGTTGGGGACTATACTAAATTCCATGAGGCAAGTTTGAGATAAGATGGTGACCTCACCACCATGAGGCATGCTTCACATAACATGCTGGCCTCACCCGAATGAGGCAAGTTCATCTCCAC
The DNA here is from genome assembly GCA_001517045.1 of Pseudotsuga menziesii. Lineage (NCBI taxonomy): Eukaryota > Viridiplantae > Streptophyta > Pinopsida > Pinales > Pinaceae > Pseudotsuga > Pseudotsuga menziesii. Next base: position 257,386 of record LPNX010235040.1, on the reverse strand, counting down.
CTGATGAACATTCAAGGGCTATGAGAAAAATAATGGGCCAAATGCGAGATAGAATATACCATTCGAGCTCCAAGGGATAGAATATTGCATGCAAGCTCAGAACGATGAACCGTTTCAGCCAACTGAGAAGCGCCACATGGGAACGTGCAGTGAATAATTTGTACAAATATAGAACAAAATTTTGCAAAGGGATTCGAGGCCGAAAGGTGTGGGAAACAAAATTAAATAAAGGAAAAAAGAGATGCTCTATGCCACAAAGTTATGTCAGGCTTTTGGCCCATGGAAGCACTTCTAAACTCATGTGAGTATAGATAATTGATGGTGTGAAGGTGAAGGTGAAGAGAATCTCACCATTTTCTCGAGCTGAAGCAACCCCAGCAGCTTCAGAATGCAAAGGCATGAGAGGCAGATCAAGATGAGGGAGGAGGAGGAAAGAAAAGTGAAGCTTCCACCGCAGCGTGGTGAGATAAAGAAGCAGATATACACTGATATAAATAAGACGTTCAAAAAAGCCGGGACTGCTGTGCTGTTTATGGTGCGCCTTCAATTTTCGACTCAGCAGAAATCCTTCTCCACAGCGGTGGCATCGAGGAGCTTCAGTTTCTGCGGGTGCTGTCCCAAAGGCAAGTACAACATTAGTCTTGGTGCAAGAAAATTGTATATATATAATCCAATGTTTTGATATGATTTTCTAACGTTACTTCACAATTATTGTTTGCACAGATGAAGCTTCTCAACGCTTATTGGAGACCCACAACACCGATAGTGAATTGAAGACCATGAAGATTGCATGACTGCTGCTACTATATACAAGTATAATGAGAATTTACATTACTATATATGGGTTTTTGAGACAATACATAGATGGAGATGGGTATGAAGATGGGATTAGTATTGTGAAAAAAATTAAGATAATATTTGTGTAAATTGTTTTAGTTTGAGGTGAACAAAAACTTGTATATTGTTTTAAATATTGTCTTTATAAATTGTAATCTTAAATATTGTTTTTATTTGAGGCAAAAAAATAGTGTAATGCCTTAAATATTATTTATGACAAACTATTTTACATATTATCTTAAATAATGTTTTTATTTACCACAAAAATATCTGATGTATTATCTTAAATATTGTGTTTAAATGATTACCTTAAACCATGTTGTCTCTATAAATAATCACATTGTCCCATGTTGAGACAAAAAATCTATGTTGTCTCAAAAAAATCTATATTGTTCTCATCAATATAACTAATGTCACAAATAAACTGTTTATTTTGTTTGAAAATAATAAAATATCATGCATTAATAACCTATTTTGATTATTACTGGTCTCCTAATTAAATATTCCACCTATATTATTAAAGACATGTGAATACAATAAAAATATATATAATTAATTTATGATTTATTATTATTATTATTGATAAATTCTAGCTTATAATGAGATTTGTTTCATCATTAAACTCATTTTTCTCAATAATACTTATTTTTAAAATGAAATCCAAACAAATAAAATATATTGGAGTTAAGTTACATATTGATTTTTTTTTATCATCACTAATAAAATCTAGCTCATATTGATTTTTTTTATCATCACTAATAAAATCTAGTTCAAAATGAGGCCCATTTCTCTCCACAATACTTTTATTTTTGATAACATCCAAACAAATAAAATTTTAAAGTAGGGTTACAAACAGGTAGAGAAGCTTACAAATTTTTTTATGAAAACATTTATGGGAGTTTGCATTAAACCCATTTCTCTCCATAATACTTATTTTTAAAATAAAATCCAAACATATAAAATATATTAGATTTCAGTTATACATTGATTTTTATTATCATCACTAATAAAATCTAGCTCATAATGAGGTTTGCTTCATCCTTAAGCCCATTTCTCTCCACACTACTTTTATTTTTGATAACATTCAAACAAATAAAATTTTAAAGTTGGGTTACAAACACGTAGATAAGCTTATAAGATTTTTTATGAAAACATTGAGGGGAGTCTTAATTAATTTTGCATTGAGGGATATTTATAAAAGTAATAGGGATTCATTTAATATTTATTTGTTTAATATAATTTTTTAACTAATGTTTTAATGTTTGTGATGATGATGATGATGATGATGGTTAGCTTTTCCTTAGACCAAACTTTGGTCTATCAAATCTAAACAAACGATTTTTTTAGTTTGTTTTAAAATTGTATTTCTATGTTCAAAGAGCTTGGATAGAAGCTCATTGAGCTCACTGTAATTTTGACAAGTTAATAGGCTAGGAAGGTCGGTATTGCAACAAAGATTATGAAACTGAGATCTAATGTGGATGTACAGAGGGCACTCTAAGAGGAAGTGATTTTCATCCTCAATGTTCATATTCTCAAAAAGATGGCAGATCCTTTCCACCCATGGTGTTTTAGGAATTGTCCAACAACTTGTTTGGCTATGGAGCTCATGAAAATTCATTCTTATCTTGGCTATATTAATTTTTTTCTTTAAACTAGTTAAAACAAAGAGATACTTTTGATCTTCTAGAATAGGGTGTATAGAAATATCAAGTATATATAAAAACAATAGTCTTTTTAGATTAAAAAATGAAAATACAATAAAAATAAAAATAAAAATAAAAATGAAAAAACAAAGCATAATGAAAAACTCAAATTTATGTTATAATACTAATGTACTCTGAATTTATTAGAAAACTAAAAGATGGGAAAAGGGAATATCAAGTACATCCAACAGTCAGCATTCCCACTCAGTCAGCATTCCCACTCTCATACTTGAGCTTATCAACTTGTGAATGATAATTTTCTTTACAGATGTGCCTGAGCTAAACTTCAATATTCCTACGGGTTCTGGTTGGGAGTAAATAGAGAGTTACCTCAACTTTGGCGTCATATTCTCCACATGATGATGGAAGTTCAATAAGTATGCGTCATTGTGATTGCAAAGTGTGTATCTATTACAATAGATATAGCTGCTAAAATTACTGGGATTAGAGTGGCGCGATTGGTAGAACCTGATTGATGGGTGCATCCTTTCTAGGCTCTTCTAATTTGATGGTGCATGTGGTATCCTCTATCATAAGGAGGCTGTCCCATAATAAAAGTGAATCGATAAAAATTATTTTCCTTCATATCACTCTCAATTTTGTTATGAATTAAGATTAACTATATAAAACATGAGATGTACAAGTTAGATCATATTCCCTCATACCACTCTCAATCTTCTAGACTATCAATTGAAGACTATCTAGAAATTAGATCATAAAGTATTTGTATAAAATTTCCTACATATGAACCACATTCATTCTAAATTTACCACAAATTCTAAAAATATAGCATAGTTTTTTTAACTTTTTCTAAGAGTAACCTAGGAAAACACTGAGTCTCACCTCAAGCAAGTATATATTGACTTGGCTGACACTCTATAAGAGTCTGAGTCTCACCTCAAGCAAGTATCTATTGACCTGGCTGACACTCTATGAAATACTTTGCATTTATGTGTCCTCCCTAAAGAGTTTCATGTAGAAACACAATTCGAATTTTCAATCTTTGGGATGCAAAAATGTTCGAATTTTCAATCTTTAAAACCATGTGCAAGGCCAACATTTTTTTTTGCAGATAATTCAATTTTTACCTTTTTATTATTTTGTTAGGTAGGAACATTACAAGATCTCCCCCATATTCTGTTTTTTTTGTTCCACAATTTTTTTTGCGGATAATTAAATTTTTACATTTTTATTGTTTTGTTAATTTTTACTTTTTTATTGTTTTTTTTAGGTAGGAAGATTACAACATCTCCCCCATATTAGGTTGTTTTTGTGGTCGACGTTTATTTTGTCCTATAATTAAAATTTTTATTTTTTATTAATAAAAATAACGTTACATAAAGTTACATAACGTAACATTACAAGATCTCCCCCATATTGAGTTGTAGAGTGCCTCTCCCCGCCAAAAAAAAAAAACCATTATGTTTTTTTTTGGGTCTACGGCTAAAGTTTATTTATTTTTCTTTAATTGAGAAACAAAAATTTCTTCAATTATTTGATTTATATTTTTTTTTGGTTTTTGCAGTTTTTGCATGGAAAGATACACAAAGCACAAAGAAAAATAAATAGAAAACCCCTCTCTTATTGTAGGATAAAATGAATGAAAATCTCAAAAATACTGAAGGATGTGGTGTTATTATTAAAAGATTAGCAAAAAAAAAAAAGAATGAAAGTGGAGGAGGATCGCTAGGATCCATAATAATGCGTATCATTATTACTATATTATTACAACATTCAATACAAACGCTGAATTCTGGAAAACCGTTCGGGAAGTAACATTTTTCTAGAACCACTAGAGCTTGAATGCTCTCACCTCTCAAAAGGACATGTATAATGCTCTTGTGAGGGCTTTGGTGGCGAATCCCTTACCTCGATCCTTTGTTGAAAAGGAATACCCCACCTCTGCATGACAGATAAACAGTTTGAATGCAAAGAAATAACAAATCAATCTGAAACCCCTAGATGTGGGTGCCAGCGCGATGAATAGTTCGTGTGCAATGCCTCGGTCTGAGCATCTCCCGCGTGGTAGTCCGCATGCAACTAGGATGTCTATCAACTCCACCACCCTACCTTCTCAACCTTCTTATCGCGTGCAGAAGGAGAAGCATGTCATTTCCAAGCCCGTGATGTAGGATGGTGATACCCTGTCCTCCTCTTGCGCTTTCATGGCGGAGCAGATGAATTCAATGTGAGCTGACACTATGTGAGCCAAAAATGGGACAGGGTTTGGTGAGGGTGGTGATTTGAAGCACTTCACCATGGTTTTTTGGTTCATTGTCTTTGCTCTGTTCGGCACTTCTCTATTTCAACTGGTGTCTTCCATGTGATTCGAAGGATGATTTCAGCCTCAGGGTGGCGCTCTTTCGATTTTGTTTGGCATTCCTCCCTGATCTGTCAGTTTACATTTTAGTGGTTTTTTCATAGGTTTAAGCGACATGAGAGGCTCCCACCACCTCCCTGTCTTTCTGCACTCAGTTGGACCTCTCTACCATGCCTATGGCTACTAAACATGTCTAGGCAATGAGGAACACCTTTGCGTGCCAGCACGGGTAGGGGAAAAACCTAGAAAGGTTTTAGTCTACAGACTGAAGAGGGGTATGAAAACCACATTTCCAAATCGGTCCACATCCTTATTGAAGCCTGGGAAGGAAGGGTCCTGAACCAATGACTCGCTTATGGGTAGGGCGGTATCCAAATTAACTATTATTGGATTGTTATAAACATGTTAGGTAATCTTGTGGAAGACATGCTGAGTAATTGGTCGGCTGCTCGCGATACTGTTCTTACTGTTAAAGCTAAAATGATGGAAATGGACACTCAACTCACAACCCTCGACAACACATTTGCATGGAACTGCATGGTAGTTAAAGTAGGGCATGTTTCCCTCGGGGATGGTGGCAGTGAGAGTGCTACTGGGGGTAGGTCGCGGGACGTTGGAACGGTTCTGACTCCACATTCCCCTCCTTCCCCCATTCCTTCCATCGTGGAGCCTTTGTTCAAATGAATGAAGGATGTAGACAACCAGAACACTGAGCCGCATCCAATTGCTTTGTCTACTACTACCACAATGGCCAACATTTCATAGGAATAAGGATGGGGATGCCCCATCATTGAGGACCCCCCTCCCCCCCCTCTTGAATATGCTCAGAATGTCTGTAGAAACGTAGTGCCGTTTTAGGTTTTTTTGTTATCATTGTCTACTTTGGTTATCTCTCTGTGTATTTTTGAAAATGAACCTTGTAATTATGTCAAACACTAGTTACTATGATATTCCTACAGTATTGAATAGTTTCAGTTCTTTTTTTCTTAGATGACCCTCCGTTTTTGAGAGGCTTGGGTGGTGGCTTCACCACTGACCTCCTTTGGTCAGGCTTTTTTTTGTATATCTTATTTTCATAAATTAATAGAACTTTGCATCTTACAAAAAAAAATCAATCAAAAATAAATATAATTCTCTCTTTTAACAATAAAAAGCAGGCCCAAAGCTAGGTTCTCACTTTGATATAACAATTAATGCAAAACTCTGGTTACAAAATAACTAATGAAAACTTGTTCAAGAGATTCGCTTGGATTATTCTGGGTTACCAAATAATTAATGAAAATTCATTCAAGAAATTCTCTAATGGAGAGTGAGCCAAGACAGGTTATGTAACTAATGAGTGATCTGTGTGGGATATCTATGTATACTCTGACTGTTTTTGGTAACTAGCTTGTAATGCAAATACTAAATTAGAATAAATAAAGATTTACTTCAAAAAATCAAGAATTCAGCTTCGCTTGATTGTTGCATGGTTGTATTTCATCTTGATATCACATCCAGTTTTTGTTGTTCTATCGATCTGTTGATTCGCAAGATGGCTGAGAAAAGATCTCATAGTAATCACTTCTAGCATTGATTTTGCCTCATGTGTCCATGAAAGCACATGATGAAAAGTGGAAATAAACAAGAGAACAACCTAAGGTGGTTGGTCAAAATATTCATGCAAAACCAATTTTGTTTTCCTTTTTCATAAAATCACTTTCTGAGTAATAAATAATAACTTGAAAGAAAAATAGAATTTTTTCTTAAAATTGTATTAAATATTTCTAAAACATATAAAATTAATCTAAAACAAATGTTAGTGTTACTATATGTCTTTAAGAAACATATTAAACATCTCCACCTTGTAGTAGTGTTACTATCTTAGATAATTTTCTCTATACCAATGACCATTTATAAATCATCGATTCTACTAAAAGCCAAGTGGAGATTGTTTTGAATTCCATAGCCTCAAGAAGCGTTCATTGGAGCTCCCTTTATGGATGAAATGCTATATAAAATGGTTACATGTTCTTTATGGTCATTGATAACTGGTTAATGTGATATACATGTATGTTTAGTTTCATGGGCTAGCTTAAGCCTCAAGTGTTCGAGTGTTGTTAGATGTAAGTAGGAGGACATGGAACAAGTACTCACATTGGCTATTTATCTGAAATTTGAGGCTTTCACACAAGTTAGTTTTTATGAAAGATGGTTTATGGTAATATTTTAGATTATATAGAAGATCCCCGTGATAAATATGAGATATTTCATAATAGTTTTGACATAAAATCTTATCAAGATGACAAGGTGGCTCAAGGCTCAAGGCTCTAGTAAGGTTGAGGGTGATGTGTATAGTAATATTGATGATTAAGCAATGTTTAATGATCAGGGTGGAATGAAAAGGACACCCATCACTCTTATTCCTCACAAAGGTCTTAAAAGTGCCTTTAATGTGTCAATTTGGATGGAGGTTTTGTGATCATGTGCAATTCATAGCTAAATAAGTATGGTTATTCCTTTATCGCTTTCTCACTAGGTGAATTGTACTTTGAAATTTGGTAGAAAGTTATTAGATATTGTCATTGGGTGAGGATCCTATTGTGTGATCCTTAAGTGTCTTCAATGGGTGATAAGAATTTGAGGGGTAAGCTATTTCCCATAGGTTTTCTTGAGTCAATTATTGTAGCCTATGCAAACTGTAAGGGTCCAAGGAATTGATACAAGAAGGGTGTTGAAAGGACCTGAAAGTGATATAGTGTGGATATTGCATCTAAGAGATATAAAATACGTGTGTAAGAAGATTTTTTAATCCATACAGTACTAGTAGAAGACAATCATATGCAGAAAGTAATGGGAATTGCATTGCAAGTGGTATTGGTTCATCTTAAGAACAAGAGGATGGATTTGTCATTTTTTGAGTTGGTAATTGATTATACACCTTAGTTTTATTTTTTGGAAAAGAGATTGATGGATTTCATTCTTAGGTAATCGGCTGGAGTGTCAAAAGTTCTAAGGAAAGCATTGCAATGGGAGTTGCAATGGGACTCGACACTTATTCTACAAGAGCATTGACCTTCATTTTTTTAGGTGAAAGTCAGATAAATTCTTCATTGTCATGGTATGGGTTAAGTTACATGGTTTGTCTCTTTAATTTTAGTCATTATAATATTTGAAGGACATTGAGAACTCAATAGGGGAATTTAGGGATGTTGATACGAGCTTCTAGGTGCTTATTATTATGACAATAGAGAAAAAAATTATGGGTCTGAATCTATACAATAGGCTTAGTGGAAGATATAATATAGAAAGCAAGACAATTTCACACTTGTAGGTTTAGGATAAATCTAGTATTTCTTTGATATATGTAGGATGTCATAGATTTTGTCATAGTGTTGTATTTTGTTAGTTAATGTTTACTAGAAATACATGGGTAAAAATAGGTGATTGAGTGGGAAAGAAAGGAGGTGAAAATATTCAATTAGAGAATATTATTGTGTCTTTATTAATGGCATAGGAACTAAAGGATTTTGGGGTTTTGGATGTAGATACAAATAAAAATATAACTAATATTTTCTCTTGATATTTGTTAAGAGGCATTCCTACTGCAAATGGCTATGATCATATTGTGAATATTGTTTATACATATTCAAGTAAGAAAACCCATGATCCCCTGTTAGTTTATGTTGATTATATAAATATTTATAGGAAATATATGGGAGAGTGGTATTTTTGTGGGCCGTGTTTTCCACTCTAAACTACATAATGATGGATTCTTTTGGACATATCTCCTTTGGTTCATAGAGAATGCTTAGGAAAGTAAATTTTAGTCATATCCCCACTTTTCTTTCCCCTTGAAAATATGGGTAGAAAATAAAATTATTGTATATCAAAGGATAATAGTGGGAATTATAACAACTATTGTGGGTATTTCTTTAGAGATTTCATATGGGTCCTATTGAGAAATAGGTATGGTGGGTGGTTTGGGAGTTATTACTCCACCTACTACTATGGGTTCCAAGAGGAGTAGAAAAGAAGTTAAGGATATGGAAAAGTGGGAGGCCATGATGGGAAGTAACACCTTTTATATGGGATTCTTAGATAATTGAACACTTTAGGTTGGTGTGTTTCATGATGGTTATGTCTCTAAAATTTAGAGGAATAGGCCAATCCTTGAAACAAATTTCCTTTAGGAGAATGGTGGATAAACATAATGTCATGGACATGTTTTTTCTGCAATCACTACAAGGAAATGGCTCTGTAGTAGAGGTTATAGTGGATTATGTTGTAGAAAGAGCCTAAATATCCATTTATAGTGAAGATCACTAGTAGAGGTTTTAGCGTATTTTTTATTTAGTTCTTTTAAACATAGAAAACAAATTAGTGTGCCTACAACATAAAATAACTAGTGCGAACATAAATCATGTGGCACCACAGTTAAAAACACAATCAAACAAAAAAAATCTATATCTAGTGCTTTTAACTTACTCAAGCACACCGATGTGTGACAAATTTCAAAGCACTGGAGTAGGGAACATTATTAGTGGAGGGAACTGAATTAGGTTAAATTTTTCGTTTTCATTTTCATTTTCATTTTCAATGTGATCATTCTCAACAACCACACTTGTGTGTTTCGGTTTTTTTGTGCATTGTAATAGTTTTAAGGAAAACAATTATTCAATTAAAAAAGTATTTTTACCATCTACATTTATTTTGACCACCTAAGCACATATGTCATACTTTCCATGTTTACACGCCGTACCATTGGTGCTCCATATGGTGGCATTTCTCTCTTCCATTTCTTTGTCAATGGATTTTGAATTTTGTTAAACGATGAGAAAATTTTTGGGTATATCAAAACATACCTCCTTGATTCACAAGTGAATAGGTAATTTTTTTTTTACTTCCTAATTTGAAATTTTAGTAGATTTAGAATTAAAATTGATATGTATTTCCCCTCTTTAAAAAAAAGTGTTCAAGTCATTCAGCTCACATAGTGACGCGTTGCACCCTATAAAATTACAGTGTGCACTACGTGGAGTGTATTTAAATGTGTAGTGCATTGCATCAACAATGCGCTATACAATTCATAATACTTCGCCAAAATTTTAAAATAATTCTTTTCTTATTAGAAATAATCATTGTTTTTCAAAAACAATAACACACCATTCATTGTATGGTATATTCTTGTAATGCATTGGTGCTCATAAACACATTGAACACCATTTTGTAGTGCTTAATATATTTTTACATGCACTGCCAAACTAAATTTAAAAAAAAATCACAATGTTAATTGGTGCACTTACTCTAGTACAAAATGCGTGATAAGTAACTAAAAAAACGATTAAAAATGGGTGATAAATGACTAAATTTGGCCATGTAACCGCTTGTTATAAATTATAAGTCACTTATCACCCAATCAAATTGTTCATTTATCACTTGGTCATAAATTGTTTGAATTGCTTCATTCATTATCCATATATTTAGTCATTTATTTGGTCATTAATTGTTGCTATTTGGAAATTAATTGTTGCTATTTGGTCATTAATTGTTTCTATTTGGTTATTAATTATTGTTTTTTGATAGTACATTTAGTCAATTATTTAGTCATTGATTGGTCTTTATTTAGTCACTGATTGTTGTTATTTGGTCATTTATTTAGTCATTCATTATTGTTAACTAGTCATTTAATTAGTCATTGATTTATTTATATAGGGCACAGATGAATCAGACCATCCTCCACCTACATGTAAGTCAGGTGCTCTTCAGCTAGGTGAAGCTAAGACTTTGAAGTATTATTGCTCATGTATGTGAAGAGCATGTTAATTGCATAGTTTCATTCATTGTTTTTTTCTTGAAGCGATTGCTTGAGTAACATAGATACTAATGAGCAGAATAACCAAATACTCTATTTTAGAGTAGTGTTAGAGTTACAAAGTGGGTCTAACATAGGTTGGAAAGATGCATAAGTTATTTATGCATGCACTGTGTGAAGTTATTTTCTTATCTACAAATTGTTTTCATGTTATTATGCTCAGTCAGAATCATAATGCAGCTGGATGAGTATATATTGATGAATGTATGTTTAAAATTGAGTGGATTCTCTAGCTGAATAACAACTCTAGATTATTGGTTTTGGATAATCTATGTATGGTACTATACCATTGTCTAATTGTAATATTTAAGGCCTTATTGAATAGCTAGTTAAATTCTTGAGATGGGATTATGCCTGAACCATGAGTAAAAGAATGGTTCTATGTTATGAAGTATTGGAATGATATTATTTAATGGAAATTAGAGTAACTACAACATTACTTATATTTGAGTGCAATAATTAAATGTGTAAGAAATTCTAAAAGAGTGATGAGGTGCTTGAATTCAGTTGAAAATATTTATCTATTGAATATTTTATTCATGCGTTATGGATTTGAATTCTTGAATTCTTATTACTGTGCTTGAGTAAAATGATTTATGGATTGTTGATGATTACATGTGTTAGTTTATGAAAGTAAAATATTTAAGTATTAATCTAACCAAGATAAGTTTTTAATGGATTTTAGGCTGTTAACTATTGATTCTGGAAAATTTATTGGTTGGATATAACTTGTTAACTAGACGTTCACTGAAGTTATATGATGTGATCCACTTGTATACATATAATCCTACTATATGTAGGTGATGCAAATAATTAGAGTTCTACGAGGTCATCCAATAAGTCCATCATCATGATTGATTGAAGAATGTGGCACAACTGAAGAAATTAAAAAATTTCTTATGTCTTAATGAAGAAGGGCACAGTCTTCATGCTAACTTCATTTTTAATATGAATATAATGTTATAGGAAATAATATCCATAATGTGTTTCTATTTTTTAAAATATGATTAAGAAAGAGTTTCATACTACATGGAACAAATAAGAAAGGAGTGAATGCATTCCTGGTTTTGTGTTATGTCATGGTTGTTGACATTGAATACAACATAAGGGAATGGACACATTACAAATGTTTTAATGTCAAGAAGTAAACTTTGCATATTAATATGTTTTTAATTTATGATTTTACCCTTTGATACATGTATAATATTGATGAACCTGGATAGCCATTATATGTATGTTAGGAAACATAATATGCAAGTGGGTGTTTTCATATTGAACATGATAAGTAGAGTAAAGAGAGAAAAGATAAAGGAGTAGAATACTATGCAATCCACGATGAGTATCCTTCGACTGATTGCATTAAGGATGTGTTTCCTCTTATTTAATATAATGTAATCCAAGATGAGTATCCTCTGGATGATTTCATTGAGGATGTGTTTCCTATGATTGAAGACTATGAAAACCAAGAATGAGTATCCTTCTACTGATTGAATTAAGGATTTGTTTCCTCTAATTGAAGACTATGCAATCTAGGACAAGGATCCTTCAACTGATTGGATTAAGGATTCTTTCTCTAGTAAAATTATGAAATCCAATGATGGATTTCCTATGGCATATTACATTGAAGATATATATTTCTATAAATTAATGATATGGAGGCCAATGATGGTTTCCTTTGTCTAATTGCATTAAGTTTATAGTCCAATTAATTAATTATGAAAAGTAGAGGACAAGTTTTCCTCAACTACTTGTATTGGGGATATTTAGCCTTTAATTAAACTATGCAATTGAGCATATTTATTTCAATGAGAAAAGACTGGGGAACAATAAATCCACAATGGTGGAACTCTAGATTAAGAGAATACTAAGAGGGGGAACTCTTACACTTTTCCTTTGACTTTTTTTATTACTTTATAGGAAAGGAAAATTGTTGAAATGCTTGTTATAGTTGAAAAATTGTTATGTTTATTTTTTGTTGAAGTAAACATTGAATGTTGAAATAGTTAAAAATTATATAAAAGAGAGGAAGATGAATGAAACCATTTTTATGCATATGTTGACTTAAGCATGTAATTCATGAAATATTTTTTAGCAAAGAGTGAAATTTTATGGTCGTTTAATTGAATAAAATGAGTGGTTGGCATAATTAGATTCATGTTGATGGTTTTGATAGATAAGCCTTTGAACCAAAGTTGTTGTAGTTGTTAAATAATAAGGACAAATTCTTAGTAGGAAAAGTAGGGATATAAATTTACATTAAAAATGGAAGCTAATAATAAATTCTCCTCTCTCGATGATGAACTACTTCAAAAAATTACAAAGACCCAAGAAAATATTTGGGAAATTATCAAATTGCAAAAAAAAATTATGAGATGACCTTATTTGTCTACAGAATGAAGTAAAAGATATCCTAGTAGCCATGTACAATAATAAGGACATAAATCCTCCAAAGAATCATTCACCCAATCATTCCATGAGGAACACTCAAGATCATAGGTATCAAAGATGGATGATGCTACGAAACAAAATCAAATGAAATGATGGAAATGTTGAGAAAATCATTACCTTAACAATTTCCCAACAATAAATAACAAGAAATATGGCATCCACAAAGTTTCCCACTCTACGAACAAGTTGGAAAATAAAGAAAAAGAAAGAAAGGTTGAAGTGAACAATCTATATGTTGAGTTGTAAGGTCAATCCAGTAGGAGAAACATGGAGAGGTTTGACAGACTTGGCCTCAAAACTCTAACTTGAAGGATGAAACGAAGGAAATATATATATATAATTTTGGGAATTTTGAATTATGTAATTGTTTAAAAGCACTAGAACACTGAGGATGGTGTACATTTAAGGGGGGGGGGGAGCGATGTAAAACACCTAGAGTAAAACCTAGTTTATAGATGTATTTATTTAAATATTAATGATTTATTAGGTGGAAAGAGTCATTGTATGTTTTGAAATATTAATATTAAATCTAAACTAGTCATGGTTGATTCAAAATTCTAGATTATCGGGGTCTCATGTATTCACCCATGACAAAGAGGCAAGGTGGGGGGGTGTTGTAATAGTATAGGGGCTATGTCTACAACATTACCTAGCTTCGTAGAACAAAAGAAGAGCCCTTAAATTTTTAATAATCCTTAATATGCTTGGTTAATCTTGTAAACATGTTTATGAGTTGAAAAAATGGGTTAAGTTGAGACTAGATTTAATGATGGAAAGTGTTGCATGAAAGATAAATATCCATGTAAAATATTTGGAATGAAATTCAAGAAGGAGGATAGAGGTCATGGATTGTGTGTTTAACGAAAAATAGAGGAAAAATCGTCCATGTAAGGGAGTGAGGAGAAGGAATAAGAAGAAAAGGTATGCTGAATGCATAAAGGAGAACCATGGAAACTAGCGCATGACAAAGAAAAACTTATTGCAATGAAGAACAGAGTTCCCATGACATAGAGTTCACAGAGGAAAACTTAGTATAATCCATAAAATGTGTTGAAGCACAGTGTAGAGGCATAGTTTTGTTGAACATTAGCTGTTGAATGGACAATACGTAGTATCCCAAGACATGAATTTAGAACACCGAGGAATTGTCCATTCGAATGAGTGGTGGACTAAGAAACATGTATAGATATTGAGTGAGAATTCTAATTTTAACTATATGTAGTGTTAATGGGTTGGTGCTAAAACCTATGAAACTAATCCTAAACTATAAGCCTTTTAATTGTCGAACTCCCATTTTCTATTTTACCTTAGTTGCACCAGTGAAATGGAAAATTATGCATGAAGTTAACTTAGTGTAATCCTAAGCACTAACCATAACAATAATTTTCATTCTTGTTCTAATAGACGGAAGATAAGGGAATGAATTATATTGATTGACCTGGATTTGGTAGTAAGACAGTAAATCCTGAATGTCAAGTGAGGAATAATGAGATACTTACATTGATGATAAATCTATGGTGAATGCATGATTCTCATATTCGGTGGTGGATTTATATTGAGATATTTATGAACATAAATAACTATGGTTGGGTGGAGCATGGATTCCACGGAGCTATGTAATGTCCAAAAAACCTACCTATACAGAACATTATTTGTCTTGCGGAAATAGATCGTACACTACATGTACCACTGTTTAGTCATGAGCTGATCTTACATTCTGTCATTTACTTTTTGTCAACATTTTTAATGTATTTTACTTAAGATGTCATGAATCACATTACTACTTGATTCTTATGGTTATACATTGTCGTTATGTGTCGTACTTGATTATATACTTTGTTCATTCTGCATAGTATTATTTGTTATTTATGTGGTTCTAACTTAACTCTGTTTATGGAAACAAAGTGGGTGGAGTGGAGGGTCTTGTTCTCCCATGATGGTCTGAGAGGTAAAAGTATTTACTTGTCTGCAGGATTCCTTAGTTATTTGAACTAAGGCACCTCTTCTATTTGTGTATACAGATTATACTTAGAGATGGAGACTTGCTTCTAAGGAGGGCTGAAGTTGTTGATCATTAATGCACTTGCTGTTCGTTACTGTGCCTCACCACAAACCCAGATTTCTAGCAAGGTAATTACGACCTTCATTAATTATTTAACTGAGATGAATTAGCTATGTGCTACTTATATTTCATAAGGTATTTTATGTTCCATCTTTGATATCTTAGTATATTTACGTTCTATGTTTGTTTTATTAAAAACATTAACATAAACTTGGTTTTTATTTGCAGGTTATAAAATTGGGCTTAAAATATAGAACTTTGATTTTTATATATGATTATCATTTTACCATGGAATATTTCATATACCATAGTTCTTAAGCTTGAGTCTTAGGGGAAGGCAGAGCATAGCTTAAGGCTTAATCCTATGGTTATGCAATACCCCATATATAAAATACTTGGTGTTTAAACATTGGGTTGGCGCATAATATAATGCATGGATTATACATTACTCAAAACCTTGATATATATATTATACTTTGTAATATGATTTGGGGTGGCGCATTTATAATATGAGGTTTGGATCTTATGCGATTGGGGTTTAAGGCATCACATGGAATGGAGATCAGTATTAACGAATTGTTTGCAAACTATAGGAATGTGGGTTTTAGTTTGATAGTGGACACCATACTGGTGCCATTAATGCTCCTTGGGGATCGTGGTAGACCCATAATAGGGTTTGGATCTCACGATGGTTTGTCATTTCGCTTGGTTGTTGATTGTTTTGGCCTTGGATTTGTGCAGAAGATGAATGGAAGCGATTATTGGATCAACCAAGGTAAGCTCTGTTGCTTTTGTGATAACATTTGATATTTGTTTCCTGTCTCCACAGTTCATACTCCTCATCCATATTTTGGTTGGGTGTTTTGTAGGTGCCAAGGTCGTTGAAGAGCAGCGTGGCTCAAGATCCATCGTTTGGTTTGAAGGTGGTGCCAAGGTGTAAGGTAAGCCTGCCAAACAAGCCTACGCTTGTTTTCTCTCGGCCTTTCTACAGTTCGATTTAGTCATTTGGTTTGGGGCTTCTCTATGGGGTTTTGATGAGCCTTCGAGCCTGTGTAAATAGACTTGGGTTTTTATATAATTTAAGTCTTTTAAGCCATGGATGCGAATCATAGTGCCCTTATAGGCTCTCTGTATATATATTATGTTATTGTAACTTGTATTTTGGATTGGGGCTTTTATTTCTGGGAAGCACCATTTCTTGCAATGGTGCCATAGCCTATGGCATGACTGTGTAATACTTGGCTTACAATATTGTATTTACTGTGTATATAGATATACATGTTGTGTGAATTGGAAATGGTTCTTAAAGTTACTATGTATGTGTTGAATTTATACCACACTATTGGTTTATTACTGTGAGTTATAATGTGACATTCGCCTTCATTTATGGACTATGTATTAAGTGTTTTTATTTATCTTTAATCGTTGACAACGTTTGGGTTGAGGCCTTGCCATGAGTGGCATGATCCTTTCCCAAAGTGGATGCGATAGCTCTAAAGGGTTGCTTACTGTCATTATTTCGATGTTTAGAATATAATGTCGATTATGAATAAGAAGTAGCCAGGGGTGCAAACCCATGATGGCCTTCATCGACGTAACTGATTTTTATGGGACCGTGTGTTTTAATTAATTTGTCCTTGGCCGTGATTACTACAAAGAGGCAGAGTTTAAGTCTTACGACTTAGCTGTAGTGTAATGGTTGGTTATTAAAACTATTGTTGTTATTATAATATGTAGCTCGCATATGTTGTATGTCTAGTGTGGCCTTGGTAAGCAAACACCCACAGGGTTCAATCCTGTTCATGGTTGATGTAATGAGTTGTATTTTTGATGTGGATGTGAATTGGGGCTTGAATTCCCATAGGATTCGATTCATGTCCACCCTTGTAATTATTTGGAACTATGTAGAGAATTCAATATGGTTTATAAAATGGAAATGATTCCTATGTATGAAAATTATATTGGGGTTTTTAATATGGTGGTTTCATGGTTATGTAGCGATTAGAAAATGATAGTCTACATGATTCGTTCTTGCGACCTTATGAAATTACTGGATGCATTAATTTATGATGATGGTATTATTTGGTTAATTGTTTCTCTATGGATGTGATCGATATTTAAATGGGACCATTCGATCTAGGGCATAAGTTTTGATTATGTGGATTTATGTTAATGTGTATTTAATACTTGGGACTGTGTATTTTATTATGAAATGAGACTCGATCTTGGACCCAATGGATGGCCACGATACTTCTCTGTTCATTTGATTAAGGTGATGTTTCTTTTAATGGAATGAATTAGTATTTAGCTTATATTTAAATATACAGACATTGAAAGGTATTTAATAGTTTATTTATCTTAGATAGAATAATTATGGTATGTGATTAGTTGGTTAGATTCATAATTACATTCTATAACTGTTAACGTATATTTATAGATAGTATGTGATTCATTTACTATTGATGATTATATATATTTATATATAATATAATAGTTCAGTTTGTAGATAAGAACTTGGTTTATCTAGGTTGTAAGTTTATACATATATGTATTTAGAACCTTCTTCTAAGATTAATATATTTAAATATAAACATGCCTCTACTGACAAATCGAATATGTCAGTAGCGTAAGCAAGGCTAAAAGAACAACTATATAGTAACCTGAAACAAAATGTAGTTTACTTTAAACACAATTTAATTAATGAAGATAAATACATAAACAAACTCAATTGAACAAACCCTGGAGAATACAACATGAGATATAATTTGCATCCTAGGGTTATACTTTAAGAAATGTAAACCCTAGAATATATAGAGAGAACAACCATTTATAGGGTTAGAAAATACAATATGAACCTTTACCTAAAGCAACTAACATCTATGCTAGAAATGAATTAGACATACTAGGATTTCACACCTATAATTTTTTGAAGCTCCTTTAATGGCTGAACCTGTACACTTTAAATAACCAACATTAACAATTCAAAGGAAGATATGACCTCTGTTTTTGATGACCAAATCACTTGGGAACTACCACGTTCCACCAACCATGACCCAGAACCATTCCTGGTTTTAATCTAGATCCCCTTGAGCTGGAATCCAACATGCAAGTAGCTTAGAGCTCCTAAGGTAGGGTTTCCTATTTGGTATATAAAGTCTGGGCCAATTCTCCTTTTTCCTTTCAGGAAATATTCTCCAAGAATTCTCTTGAGAGAAAAACATGAAGAAAATGATTCCTCCAATTGATAGATCAAATCCCCAAGCCTTTCATTGGCTTGAGTCTTTATAGACAGAATTTTCAGTCAAAGGGACAGTTAAATCAAGAAACCTTGGTTTCTTGATTTAACCCTTTTCAATTACTTTGGGTAATTATTAATATTTTAACTTAGGAAATTTCTACTGGTTCCTAAGTAGACTTTTTATGTTTTAGACTATTTATTATATTGACATAATAAATAATAATGGATGGATATTTTCTTTCTTTCTTTCATCATTAATATTATAAATATATTTATCTCTTTATACATAACATGTATAAAGTACATAATAATATAACACTTGTTAACATTTGTCTTTGGGCATCATATACCATGATCCCTAGACTTAATGGCACTTCTTCATTAAGATCAAGTAGGTAGATTGTTTAGGTCTACTAGGCTAGGAAACTCTAAACATCCTTGCATGTTGTATTTGCCTCATATAACGTGGTAGTTCTTCAGTACTTGATGAGAATGCAAAAATTTAAAATTTCATTTAATCACTTATAAATAAGTATGATGAGATCAATATTTTCCTCAAGTCGTTTTCACTTGAAAGTTATTAAATTCTTTTCAGTAACCCCTAGCACTTACCAAATACCATACTTAATGATTTAATAGGGAGTTACAACCTAGTGCAATTCCAGAGCTCTTTTCTCAACACTAATGTTAGGATGTACTTGTATGATACACCTAGGGATACAATGGCCAAGGATCCAATTCTCTATAATTTATGCTCAAAATCAACATGGAAGGTTCTAGGGATTATGCCCAACACTTCCAATTATCTTTTCATGTGTTCCTAATCTCTTTATTAACACAAAGGTAAGTACTCATGTGCTCCAGAGCTTCTCACTCAACACAGATCATCAATCACTCAAGTGCTCCAAAGCTCCTCGCTCAACACAAATCAATAATCACTCAATTGTTCCAGAGCTTCTTGCTCAACAGAAATCATCAATCACTCAAGTTCCCCAGAGCTTCCCGCTCAACACAAAGCATCTCATCAATCATGTGCTTCAGGGTCCACACCCAACATAAACAATCATATATATATATATATATATATATATATATATCATCAATAATTGGCTTACGCCCAATATATAAAACAAATCATCATGTCCATATGCAGTGGGGTCTTCGACCCAATATAACAAAATAAAATATTAAGTCAACATCATAATCAATAGGAACATGCCTATAAGTGTAAGGTCCAAAATTCAGGATATTACATTCCTCCCCACTTAGAACAACACCGTCCCTGGTGTTCTAGGGACTCAGAATGACATCATTAAACAAGGCAGGGTAATCCTTTCTAATGGTGGCTTGATTCTCCCAAGTAGCCTGATCAGCCTCAAAGTGCTTCTATTGCACTTTCAACTAGACTACAATGTGCTTTTGAAGCTGCACCTCTCTCTTGTCTAGTATATGGATAAGATTAGGGGAAAACTCCCCTTCAGGTTCCACCTGTAATAGGGACCAATCAACAACATGTTTAGTATCGTGAAAATATTTCCTTAACAAATATGCATGGAAAACATTATGTACTCTTACATGCACAGGTAACGCTATTTCATATGCAACTGGCCCTTTCTTGACCAGTATTTCAAAAGGTCCACAAAATCTAGGTGCTAACTTACCACACCTACCAAAGCTCAATGAGCTTCATTTGGCTTTTACTTTCAAGTAAACATGATCTCCTATTTGAAAGTATTTATCTTTTATTTTTCAATCCGCATAAATTTTCTTGCGGTATTGTGCTTCCTTAAGGTTCATCTGGACCTTGTTAACCAACTGTTCCAAGTCCATCAATAAATCAGGCCTTAACACGAGCCGATCCATCGGGCTATCCCAAGTAACCGATGTTCTACACATCCGTCCATATAGTACCTCAAAGGGACTCATCTTGGCTGAAGTATGATAACCATTGTTATACACAAACTCAGCGAGATGCAGGTAATCCTCCTACTTTATGGGGTTGTTCATGACATACATCCTAAGCATGTCCTCAATAATCTGGTTTACTCTTTCTGTTTTCCCGTCTATCTATGGGTGATATGCAGTGCTAAAGTTCAACTACGTATCCAATCTAGAGAATAAATATCTCCAAAATTTTCCTATAAACTTAACATCTCGATCTGAGATGATTTCCTTGGGTATCCCATGCAATCTAAATATCTCATTCAAGAAGATATCAGCAATGTTCATTGCCTTGTAGGTTGAATTCACAGGAATGAAGTGTTTTGCTTTTGACAACTTGTTGATGACCACAAAAATAGAATCATTTTGCTTCTTACTTTTTGGTAAACTGGTGATGAAATCCATACTAATGACCTCCCACTTCCATTCCAAAATGGGTAACGACTGCAGCAATCCCATAGGATGTTGATGCTCAACTTTGACTAGCTGACATTCCTGACATTTCGCAATAAAAATTGAAATGTCGGCCTTTAACTTAGGGAAAAAAAGGGTGTCTCTTGATGACGGATATCATCTTTTGATATCATGGGTGCATGAAGTAGGGTGCTCGATGAAATTTTATGGGGATGCTGGACCGAAGGTCCCCTCCTTCTAGAACATACTAATGATCCTTAGACCATAGCAGTATGGATTTGCCTATCTTGTATTATTTTTGTTGTTGAAACAACCTGTTCTCTTGGACTTTCTTGAGGATTTCCACATAGAAGGGGTCAACTCTATTGGTCGCTCTAATCCTCTCATGCAAATATGCATAAGTTTGACTCAAAATCACCTCATATATCATATGATTTCGTCAGCTCAAAGAATCAAAAACCTTATCCTCTTTTCCCTTAATGTGATTTAGCTCGAAATGGTACTCACTAAGGAAAGCCAACCACCTAGCTTTCCTCACATTTAGATCCGGTTGATCAAATAAATACTTCAGACTCATATTGTCTGTCTTTAGAAAGAACTTCCTTCCCATGAGGTAGTTCCTCCACATCCTCAAAGCATGGATGATGGAAGCTAACTCACGACACACTCAAGATCGTACGTAGGGTAATTCTGCTCATGCTATTTTATATTTCATGATTCAAAACAGATTGCATGATCATTCTGCAAGAGGACTCCTCCAAGTACTTCCTTGCTTGCATCCGTGCAAAAAACAAAATCCCCATCGGGATACGCAATTCATAACAACGATGCAGTCATCAAAAGCTTCTTAATATTTTGAAAATTTTCTTCACATGTAGTGGTCCATAAGAAATTACTGGCTTTCTTCTGCAAAGTGGTCATGGGGAAAGTGATTCTCGAGAAGTTCTCAATGAACTTTCGAGAATATTCGGCTAATCCCAAAAAGGACATAATGTCAGTGACACTAGTAGGGGTAGGCCAATCGTTTATGGATTTAATTTTTTTTGGGTCCACAACCATCCCTGTCTTGGAGATAATGTGACCTAAATACTATATCTGTGGTTTGTAAAAGTCACATTTACTAAAATTCACATAAAGAAGGTGTTCTCTCAATAGTTGTAGTACTATGCGAAGGTGTTCTTCATGTTCTTCTTTATTCTTTGAATAAACTAGTATGTTGTCTATAAAGACCAATATGAACTTATCCAGATCCCTACTAAATATACTATTCATGATACACATAAAGTTCATGGGTGCGTTGGTCAACCCGAACGGCATCACTACAAACTCGTAGTGCCCGTACCTTGTATGCAAGGCAGTTTTATGAATATCCTTGTCGTGAATCCATACCTGATGGTACCCATATCGTAGGTCAATATTTGAAAATATTCTGGGTCCTCCCACCTGATCAAACAAGTCATCGATCCTAGGGAGTGGATAATGGTTCTTGATAGTCATTTTGTTCAACTGACGGTAATCTATGCACAACCGCATCGTACCGTCCTTTTTCTTTGCAAAAAATATCGATGCTGACCAAGGAGACACACTGGGTCAGATATACCCTTTCTCTATCAATTCCTACAGCTGCATTTTGAGTTCCACCAACTCAGGTGCACTCATGCGGTTAGGGGCTTTGGAAGCCAGAACTGATCCGGGGGTTAGTTCGATGGAAAATTCTAGGTCTCGTGTCGGAGGTAATATTGGGATTTCCTTGAGAAACACATCCTTGAATTCTTCAAGAACGTGGAAGTACGAACTCTGCATTTCTCTTGATCAGACTCTATGCCTCAGATGTTCACTGCAAACAACTTGCAGCCCTTCCCAATGCATTTCTTTGCTTGTAAAGCAGATATTTTCCTTACAGAAACTTTCTTTGGAATTCCCTGAACCTTCACTTGGTTCCCTTGGCTATCAGTACACAAGATAGATGTGTGTAAGAAATTGAGCATAACATGGTGCTATTCCAGCCAATCCATGCCGATAAATACATTGTACGATCCTAAAGGTAGGATGTTCAGTTTTAATTTCATAGGAAAACCATTCAGGTTTACCTTACATTCTTTAATAATTTCCAAAAAATTCCATTTTGTACCTATGGCTAACTGAACTAAGCAAGGTTTATCATGTTTTACTTTGCCTAGTTTTCATTCATCAACAATTTAAGGTGAAACATAGCTCCGACAAGCATCGGGATCAATAAGTATTGAAATAGAAGTGTTCAAGACCTTACCTTCTATCTCAACCATTGTAGCTCAATGATCTTCCTGTTGGCCATCCAATGCTACATAAATCCGCAGTGTTCCATCTATGTCCTCAATAGTTCATTCTTCTTGTAATTTGTGCAAGACCCCACTGGTCTTGGTATTACAATCTTAGGCATAATGAGTCTCGTTGCATTTTCGGCACTTGATCTGTAGTGGGGTATCATTGGATCCAATTTCTACTAGATGATTAACATTAGAAGCTAGTATGCAAGGCTTCATACTAGATTTATTGAGGTTCTTGTTCGCTTGAAATCTGTTATTCTGCTTTCTGTATGGATGTGGGTTAGACCCAGGTTTGTGGTTATCCGAAAAGTTCTTAGACTTGTCTCAGTTTTGGTTCATGTTCTCCTGCCTTAACTGTCCATGCTCATAATAGATCCTATCTTTGAGCAGGGTGATATCCAAGGTCTTAGGCATGTCAAATTCAATCCTGTCCCGAAAACTGAGAGGAATACATCCTAGGAACTACTGGATCTTTACCTTTTATTCTTTGATGTATGGTACATAATGCAACATATCTAGAAATCTATTAATAAACGCGTCCATAGTCATGGATCCCATGCGTAGTTCATGAAACTCTTCACTTTTCGGTCAAAGAACCTTTCCGACATATATTTCTCTTGGAAACATTTTCAGAAGGTGTCTCAGTGTATTTCTCTTAGCTCATCTTTCTTGGTGTGTTTTAAATATCTCCACCATATTGCTGTGTTGCCATTCAAGTTATATATGGCAAGACAAGCCTTCATCTCACTTGAGTAGTTATGAACCTGAAAATATTTGCTCATTCCCAACAACCACTCTTTAGCCTTCTCCCTAGGGTTTACTTCACCTTCATAGCTCGGAGCTCTTATTTTTCTAAACTCCCCATGAAGACTATCATTGATTATTTATTTCTTTCTTTGGGGAGAAAGAGAGTCATCACTGGAAGGACTATGATGATCTCCTTTCGGTGCCTCAGGGGTAGTTCCTCTTTTTCTTCTTCTCTTGGGCTGCTGGCCCATTTATGGTAAGGTTCTCTTTGGAGCTGTTTGTGGACTGAGTAGGTTTACCCTACAGGATTCCTCTTGTCATATTTCTCAATAATGCTTCATTTATTTCTTGCTATTCTTTTCTTTCATTCAGACTGTCTTCTCCAAGACTTCACAATTCTTCTTGAAGATTGTGTATAGTCTTCAAACTATCAGAATTCAGCTCCACTACTAGTTCTGCTTCTGGGGTGGGGGTGTTCATCCTTCCTTACAAACTGTTATCTTCCCTAGTGTTCATAAACTGAACTGTTCAGTAAAATTTTCTTGAAATTTCAAAAATTTTAAATAACAGAAAAATTTCCTGTTGGTAACAAATTTAATATCATACTTTATTTTCCTGGCAATAAATGCTTGGTGCGCCCATAGGTCTCTTAGTATTGAAACTCAACTTTGATACCACTTTTAATGTCCCAAAAAATCAATTTTTTTTTATTAGGCTAGTAAAACCTACCTATAGGGAACATTATTTGTCATGCAGAAACAGATCGTACACTACATGTACCACTGTTTAGTCGTAAGCTGATCTTACATTCTGTCATTTACTTTTGGTTAACATTTTTAATGTATTTTACTTAAGATGTCATGGATTGGATTACTACTTGATTATTATGGTTATACATTTTTGTTATGTGTCGTACTTGGTTATATACTTTGTTCATTCTATATAGTCTTATTTGTTATTTATATGCGGTTCTAACTTAACTCTGCTTGTGGAAACAAAGTGGGAAGAGTGGAGGGACTTGTTCTCCCATGATGGTTTGAGAGGTAAAAGTATTTACTTGTTTGCGGGATTAATTAGTTCTTTGAACTAAGGCACCTCTTCTATTTATGTATACAGATTATACTTAGTGACAGAGACTTGCTTCTAAGGAGGCCTGAAGGTGTTGATCATTAATGCACCTGCTGTTCGTTATTGTGCCTCACCACAAACCCATATTGCTAGCTAGGTAATTATGACCTTCATTAATTATTTAACCTATACAAATTATCTATGTGCTAGTTATAATTAATTAGGTATTTTATGTTCCATTTTTTATATCTTAGTATATTTACATTCTATGTTTTTTTTATTAAAAACATTAACATAACCTTGGTTTTTATTTGCAAGTTATAAACTTGGTCTTAAAAACCAGACCTTTTATTTTTATATATGATTATCATTTTACCATGGAATATTTCATATTCCATGGTTCTTAAGGTTGAGGCTTAGAGGGAGGAAGGAAGAGCATAGCTTAAGGCTTAACACTATGGTTATGCGACACCCCATGTATAAAATACTTGGTGTTTAAACTTTGGGTTGGCGCATGATATAATGTATGGATTATACATTACTCACAACCTTGATATATATATTATACTTTCTAATATGATTTGGGGTGGTGCATTTATAATATAAGGTTTGGATCTTATGCGATTAGGGTTTAAGGAATCACATGGAATGGAGACCAGTATTAATGAATTGTTTGCAAACTATAGGAATGTGGGCTTTAGTTTGATAGTGGACACTAGAATGGCACCATCAATGCTCCTTGGGGATCATGGTAGACCCAACATAGGGTTTGGCTCTCATTATGGTTTGTCATTTCGCTTGGTTATTGATTGTTTTGGGTTTAGCTCCACGCATGAGATGAATGGAAGTGACTGCTGGATCAACCAATGTAAGATCTATTGGTTTTGTGACAGCATTTGTGTTATACCAAAATCCTATCACCACCATGTGATAAGACCTTTGACATACCTTCTTGCCCTGAAATCCCAGCTTCTGGAGTGAAGACTAAATGGTTTCTTATCGGTCTATCATAAAAATTCCTAGCACTGCTCATGCTCCCTTATCCAAGAGCGGTATCCCTTTTCGCACTGCTTTTCATCGGTTATCCACAAGTGGTGCCACCACCTGTCACCCTTGGTCCATAGGCGGTTATTACCAGAACCGCTCTGTCAAAGAAGGAAAAGCGCGGTACCCTGGGTAAAAGGGTAAAAAGAGAAGCTTCTCGAGGCTTCTAGATGATAAGCCTCGAGATATATCTTATCCCTACTACTGTGGGTTGGTTGAGCTTGAGATCCCTCATCCTAGGATCTTAGAGGCCACCTCACCCACTAATTTATCAACCATATCTATCCATTAAAGCCCTATATATATGAGCTCATAGCCATGGTTGAGGAGGGAACATTGAAGGTATTGTTATGCTGTTGGATTGATTCTTGGCCCAAGATCATTTGGAGAGAGCATAGAGAGCTAGAGATAGAGCTTTTGGGGATGAAGAGCTGGTTTCATGGAGATGCATGTCAACACTAAGGCTTGGTTATAAACTTCTTCATTTTTCTAATGCAAGTTGATTTTCTGTCCCATATATATTGTTGATGTTTGATTTCGGATATATATTGCTAGATTCCTTAGTCACTAGCATAGATTAGTAGATCATATTCTGGTTGCTTTGATCTGTTTTGTGTTGAAATATTTTGCAGGTACACAGGTGAACTATCAAGGCCTTGTATTCCAAATATCTATGGTGTCTAGGGGGAGTTACCAACCTCTGTGATCTATTTGTTCTAGATCTGAACCATTCAGACCAGCGAAACACCTTGTTGTCCGCAGTAGGTGAAATATTCTGATCAACAAATCTGGTGACTTTGCTGGGGAGTAGTTGTATTCAGTTGTTCTGATCGTCCTCAGTCTGCAACTCTTGTCTGAATATAGGCTTCGTTTTCTTCAACTCTTTATAGTCAGATATACTTTCTGATTTGTATTATTCGAGTTTGAAATTTCCAGATCTGTTCAGATCTGAGTTATTTTAGTTTTTTATGCTCTGTTACCATATTCAATTCAATAGTATCCATATTGATCTAGTCTGTTTTTGATCTGATCCATTGTTCTCTTCTTATTTTGGCCATCTACAGGGAACCATGGCAATACTTTGTGCGAGGAGAAGTGCCACCGCCTGAACACAGTGGACAATAAGCAGTGCCACCACATGTATCCGGTTAGTGAGGAGCGGTGTTGCTTTGGAAATGCTCTTACAACACCTACAAAGCGAGGTACTAGGAATGCATTAGTCCAAAACCCCTTTTTCCTCATTTTTCTTTAAAAAAATTTGGAATTTTGATTGCTTTTAGTTTTTTTATCAGGCTTGTGTTATTGAATCTGATGTGTGTGGCTTGTTGCTTTGATGGTTTAAGATTGATTTTGAGTGGAATTTCAAAATTTGTTTAGTCTTTTTGATTGTTCATCCGCTTCTTGCTCGTTGGTTGTGTTTAAAGAAGCATTTCTTGTTTTCTGAAAGTAAGGGTGCTCATTGAATTCTCTTTTCGTTGCATGTATTGAAAGAAGAACATTAGATTATCTTCTAGACTTCATTTCTTGTTTGCATAGTAAACTTCTTTTTCTTCCCTTCAGAAAAGAAAAGTTTTGCTTGAGATTAGGACATCATATTTGAGTGTTGGATTCGGGTTTTCTGATTGGCTTCATAAGCTTTCAGGACCTTTGTGATCTTTCATCTCTCATGCATATAGGACTATCTTGATCAAAATAAAAAAAATGGTAGTTTTAAGTTAGATTGGCTTATGTTTTTAAGAAATTTGAAAAGTTAGAGTGCATTGGCATATAGGTGTGCTTGGTGTTGTTCTTTTAGGAAAAAAGATTCTCACCCTTCCCATTTGCTTTCGGAAAGAACAATTTGGTTTGTAGAAGTATTTGCTTGTCTTTGATTTGATGTTCATGACTGTTGATTAGTATGATTTTTGGTCTTGAAAAAAAAAGAAAAAAACACTCTCTTCCCTCCCGTATGTAGGCATATTGAATGGTAAAGTGAATATTTGCACAAGCATACTGCATGGTTTTACTTTTCTGTTAGAACATCATTCATTCACCTAACCGTACAAGTTAAAATCAACGGTAGCTGTAGGTTAAAATTTACGTAGTAACTTGAGTGATAGGTTAGAGACATGTTCGGGCATCGTAAAACGTAGGAACTGTCGTTATTTGTCAGCATTACATTCTGGGACTCACGCGGGTCTTCCACATACCATCGGTATATCGAACGACCTTTCATGTACCCTTGAGGTATATAGAAAGGTACTTCATGTACTCGATTGTATATCAAAATGCCCCTTGTGTACGGTTATGCATTAGACAACACTACTACCGATTCGAGGTCCCACGTACCTTGAGTATATCGGGAGACCCCACTAGGGTACCTTATCTATATGAGAAAAGCCCTTTGGCTGTCTTGTTTGGAGCCATACACCAAAAACAACATTCAGGGAGATTACTACGCACGTACCCTTGAGGTATATCATGAGTGGCACCAGCTTGACAATCCTAGTGAGAGACTTGACTTTTGAACTCCTCCTGTCATTTTAAGTTTGCTTGTTTTGACCTATAGTTTGAGTAGGGAAGTCTTTTGGTGTGTTTTTTTTATAGATTTTCAGACCCTAGGTTAGATAGGAACTTTACACACTGGCTGAGTTAAGACATTCCAGGAGAGTACAAGGCTTGCCACCCGATTTCACTTCTATTTCAAGAGGAAATCCAATGGAAGCTATCGACTGAGGAGCTGCTACCACCTCCCAAGTGGGAGATCATGTGGTGGCGGAAAGTGGAGGACCATATTCTTCACACTCGCCTCCCTTGGTCCAACAGCCTTCCCGTGAGGATTCATCGCTCCATCCTCTCGCGAAAGATCATGTTGATGATACCTGTCTGGATTTTGTTCCTAATGCTCCTTTTTGGGAGACACCTATTGGACAGGCCATTGCCTCATTTGGAAGCTGTGTAAGTTCTCCTGAAAGTGAAGAAGAACACAGGAAATAATGTGCTGCTATCCTCTGTGCACAGGAGGTAGAAAAGTAGATTGACAACATACTAGGCTCTTCACCAGTTCGTTCCACATTCCTTCCTATGGGATTTCATTCACTAGCCGATTCTATGAGACCCATTTAACCAATTATAGATCGTCCATTAACAACCCACAACCCAGGTCAAATTTCCACCCCTCTCACCTCTTATGTTATGTCTGATCCAAATCCACCCAGATCTTTTGCATCTGGGGCCCAACCTTCAATTCATGTGTCTTCAGTACCTTTGAATACCGGGGGAAAACCCCCAGCACGACCTACGTTATCTGATCCCGGAGTTGTACCTAGTCAAGAGTAGACCTCTAACATAGAAACATCTACAGTTTTTGTCCCTCCCACCCACACTAATGTGGTAAAACCCCCATCTAGTTTAGGTCAGCCCGTGGGGGCACAACCTGTGGCCATTCAGTCTTCTAGTGTTTATGGTTATCAAATACCTGGAGGTAATCATCCATCTAATCCTATTGGAATTCCATTCTCTAGCAACACTTTTACACCATGGGGGCAACCCAACTGGTCTTACATGCCATCCATGGGAGGGATACCCATACACACTACAGGAGGTGTGGGAGGACCACCTTATGGAGGTCCTCCCCCTGGGGGACCTAATGGTCCTGGAGGGCTTGGCGGTCCTCCTCTTGGTCCTGGTGGTCCTAGTGGTCCTGGGGGACCTGGTGGATTTCCTCCTTATGGCTCTGGAGGGTCTGGTGGCCCTCCACCTAGTGGTTTCGGTGGCTCTAGAGGTTTCCTGCCTCCTGGAGGTTCCGGAGGGTCTGGTGGTTCACCTCCCGGTGGTCCTAGTGGTCCTGGTGGTCTCGGTGGCTCTATAGGTCCTCCTCCTAGAGGCCCTGGTGGTCCTAGTGGTCCTAATTCTAGAAATCAACCCGCCACGGGCAGATTTCTCGGTATTTCTTCCTCATAGCAACCTATTTTTTAGTCAACCTATGGCCCTATTGGTAATTTCATGCCATATCAATATTACTAGTATGTGCAGCCCAATTGACAGTTACCTTTCCTTGCAACTTTGGACTTGCCTAATTTTTCCAAGTTGATTAATGATCCCATTTGACATAATCCCTCATGGCCTCCCATTCCGGTAAAGTTACCATCGGACATTCCAAAATTCGATGGGAAGCATGGTGAAGATTTGCAGAACCATGTCATGACTTTTCATTTGTGGTGTTCCTCGAACTCCCTCATGGATGATTCCATTTGGTTATGACTCTTTCAGTGAACTTTGACTGGTACAACTGCGAAGTGGTATATTGAACTCCCACAACATTCATTTATGGATTTTGGCTCGTTGGAAACTGTATTCCTTATGCACTTTCAGCTCCCTATTCATTATGAAATGAGCACTGATATTTTAACTTCTCTACGACAGAATAACTCCACCCACATTTCTAATCATATTCATGAGTGGAGAAGGCGAAGAAGGCTTATTAAGGCCCCTATTCCAGATCAATTGTTAGCTGATTGGTTCACTAAGTCCTTGTTGCCTCCTATTTCCTGAGATGTGGCCATGGGCAGTGTCGTTACTGAAGAGTAGGCTATTAGTCGGGCTCAGTACCTAGACTTGATCTATTCCTAGTCTGGGACCCTTTATGACCTGATTCCTCAAGCTCCTCACCCCAGCACTGACCCTGCCAAGCGATCAACATAAGTACCTGTTGATGGGATTGTTGGTTCAATCCAGTCCCCATTCACAGCGAAACCTACCAAGCAAACCCAACCTACTACTCCTTCGACTCCCAAGGTTTCTGTTGAGGTCAATTCTATTCAAAGTACTCAAGCCTCGGATAATAAAAAGAAAGGTAAAAATCAAAATAAAAAACCTGGAAACCAGCAGGAGACCCCACAATCAACCCATAATGACAACAACACAGGGAAAAGGAAGGCTAAATACTCTTGTCTATTATGTGGTGGTGACCACTTCTCTAAGGAGTGTCCCCGTCGGGATGAAATCTCCCAGTTTTTGAAGTCTAACCCCGCACCTGCAGTACTTACAGATCCTTTCCCCACTCAACAACAACTGGTAGACCACATGTCAAACCAAGGTAACTCTAGTTCATCAGAGGAAATTCATATGATGTCCTCAAATACCATCCATCTACAAACTCGAAACTAGAATTATAATAAACCTGCATATAAGCAAGAAGACCAATCTTCTTCAGGGAAAGCACCCTCCACTAGTTCTCCGAAATCCTCGTCTACTATTTCCTTGTCTATTGAGAAGCCTACTCTTGACACGATTTTGCACCCACCAAAGAGTAATCTTTGGAAGGCTGTCTTTAATCCCAATGCCTGATCTGCTCAATTCTATAATGTGGTTGAATATCTCTCTTAGGCACCTTGTGCGATGTTGGAGCAGGGTCCCGCATCTACAGGAGAAGCTTCCATTTTGGTGGATAGACAGTTTTGGAAAAGATGAAGAGATAAGGTAAAACTATGACACCGTAGCATGTTTCTAGCTGCAGATCAGAGCCGGAAACCATGACTGTTGGGACAGAGAAGTCAATAAAGACGACAGTACCTGAGCGGCCAAGAAGAGAGAGCTCACCCACTGCATTGAAGGCAGCAGTGAATATAGGAGGGCTCAGCTACCCTCATAAAGGAAAAGGAACGACGAGGCCGAGGTATTGAAGACAAAGGAAATAAGAAGGGAAGCAGTGCACAGTACCCATGGTCAGCACCGGGAAGCATGGAAGACTGCAGAGAGCTGTGGTGTGACGGAAAGCGGCTACCCCAAGTAGAGATATGCTGACTGTCACTAGTTAGGGTTTTTGGGTTACTGTTGGGACATGCCCACAGTGTTGTAATGGAGAGACATTCGGGTTTCCTATAAAGGGATGTATTTTGTATTGTAAAAGGGTTGGTTGGGTAGTTAGACAAGTAGACACTTAGACAATTGTATTATAGAAGCTGAGCTCTGGTTCTATTATCAGCTGTAGTTATCTTACTGTAACCAGTAGCTGGCTCATTGAGCTTGTATGTAAAAATACACAGGGATTGACAGAGAGGAAGAAGGATATTGTAGAGAAGCAATATAGAGGTGGAAAAGAGATCTAAGAGAGAAGGGATCTAGGCTATGTGCGGATTTACCCAGAAGATCTCGAGCTGCATTTGTGGTGCAACAGAACTGTGTTTACTTCCTTCGAGTTATAATATAGAAACGCAGTTCTGTGGACGTAGCTTCTACCTTGGAAGTGGACCACATAAAATCAGAATGTTATGTGATTGATTCATGTGATTATGTTTACTTGTTGTATCTATCACTCGTTACCTGAACTTTTCTTACAGCTAAATATATGTATGTGTTATTCAGTTTATAGCATTATAGAAGGTTAAATGTAGGTTGAAGTCTTTAAGTATTCTGTATAAGAGTTTGTCTATGTTTGACTCAGACAGTTAAGAGTCGTAGTGTTAAACAGTCTTGTATGTTGAGTCCTGTAAGTCGAACACAAGTAACACCAAGTACGCTGAGTCACAGTGGTAGGATATCATAGGGAGGCGATATCACACCATCAGAGGAGCTGTGGTGTGCGATACCGTAGGTTAAGGATTGAGCGTAGGAGAGAGTTACGTGTTTCCCAGGACGCGGCGATGAGATAAGGGATAGAGTCATCGTGAGTAAGAGGAAACTGCGTGTCGTGAAGAGAGACCTCACGGGCTAAGAAGAGCTACGAGACGCACACAAGATGCTACAGAACCTGGTTGAAGACACTTGAGTCTTTGGCCAACCCATTAGAATCACTTCGGGTGAGACTTCAGGTCGCTCTGTGGTCTGTCGCCGAAAGGGCCAGTGAGCTAGGGGTGTTGTTGGTACATTACAGTAAACCCGAGTCTGCCCATAGCAACCAACAAATGGTTCGGTTTCCGGTTTTGAACAAACTGAGCACTGATGTTCTGTTGGCATCCTACTAGAGACAAACTCAACCATTGGGTTGGGTCTAAGGAGAAAGCATTTTCTGAACAACAAAACAAGAGTCCTAGACTGAGTACAAAGGACTGGTTACAAAAACATATCTTTACAGACCTGCATATGATATTTTTTGCGACCTATGGAAATGAGCTTTGCGACTGGTTATCAAAGTTGATTGATAAGAACATATTCAAGAAGAAAAGAAACATTGTCTGAACACCGGAGCTGATTCAGACCATGAAGAACCTTGATAATCCCATTACGAGGATAGTAGACTTCTAGCTTGTGAGTGTGCTAGAAGGCTTCATCACAGAGTTTGCAGTTGAAAAGAGAAAAATATTTAGCGAGGCTGAGCAGTACTTCTTCAAAGGATATCGTGGTAAGTACCTAAAATATTTAAACTTGTCTATTAAGATGTTATTAAATGAAAAATGAACAATGGATCTAGTTTCAGATGAATAAGTAAATATAGTAATGTCACAAGAGTTTGAAAGTGATTTCTATGACATTGGACGTACACGTAGTGGAAAGAAATACAAAGTAGATTTCAGATCTCCCATATTTGAAGACAGTTCAGATACTACTGGACAACAGAGTCGTAGCCATACAGATAGAATAGAAGAGGGTATCCCTTACCACCCTTATACCCCACAGAAACAGATCGGGACTTAGAACAATCCCATAGGAACTCCATCTAGTAGCTCCCAGACAGTACATACTACCGCTACATCACCTCCACCTACACCGCCGAGTGGTAGTAACACAGCAAATCAACATCCACCACGTAGAAATAGAATGGGGGATGATATGAAGCTACCTATATTTAAGGGTACAGGGGAAGAGGACCCAGAGCAGCATTGGTTTCTATGTGAATCCGTGTGGACCATTAAAGGAATCCATGATGATAATATTAAACTTGTACAGTTGGTCACCACACTGAGAGAACGAGCCTTAGCATGGTATATGAAGTATACCACAGCGGTACCCAGAACACTTGTCCAGGTCAGGACCGCCATGATTAAAGAGTTTAAGAAACCTAAGTCTGAGTCACAGTGCATTACAGAGCTCAAAGACATCAAACAGTTACCTACAGAGTCAGTGTGGGACTTTGATCAGAAATTCAAAGCCCTTATAGACCCAGTCATCTTTGACTTTGCGCTGGAGTAGTATAAGGAATGGTTTATTGCAGTGCTACTCCCTCACATCAGACTACCATTAATGCAGTAGAAACTCCATATGCAGGATGACGCGTTGGAGATGGCGATGAAACTAGAGGCTTCACCTCTAGCTGAAACCAGCACAGGTATGACAAACCTGCAAAACCAGTTGGCTAATATCATGTTACAGTTGCATGAGCTTAGAAAAGGGAAAGAGGTTGCGCAAGACATATGGTGCATAAAGTGTAAAGCACAAGTCCATACTAAAGACAACTGTCTAGTCTTTGTAGAATATCTAGCAACTGGGGCTCCTAACCCCTTACCACAGACCCACGGGCTGTGGTGTGAAATATGCAAAACAAGAGGACACCCACCTCAGCAATGCCCTCTACTTCAGAAGTACGTGTAGACACCTAAGAACTTATACTGTGTCTTCTGCAAGTCCGTAGGCCATGATGAACATGATTGCTGAGCCTATGATCTCATGGTCGGGAGCAAGCAAGACTTGTACAGAGTCCAATCAGAAACATAGGGTCCAGCAGCAGGACCACAGCATGATCCGGCTCATGGTGGCCATGGAGGAGGATTCAGAGGACAAGGACATTGAGGAGGCTTTGGCCATGGAGAAGGATTTGGCTGTGGTTGCGGACTAGTCACTTGCTACAACTGTGGAGTTCTAGGAAATTATGCTAGGGACTGTCAGAGCCCCACCACCACATGTAACTATTGAAAATCTTATGATCACGCTATAGAAGAATGTCCTACCTTGATAGCTAATATCATAGAACCTAAGCCAGCAGTACACTAGAACATCTAGCTTATTGCTGCTGAGCAGGAAGAACTAGAACCAAGAGTCAACATTGTGACTCACAGTGGTGCTTCCACCAGTGGGACATCGTAGGATACTGAAAAGAACACAGGTCAGGAGTGGGTGCGCAAAGCTCCTAACAAAGCAACACCACTTGATCTATAGAATAATAAACAAACATTTCAGGAAGCTAAGATTTTTTTTGATGACCCTATGCAATCAGAATCGTAGGTACCGCCGTCTAGGGGTGTACCATAGCAAGAACCTTGTGGTGTTAGCCCTATATAGATATCGCAGGCTACCACATTGGGCACATGCGACGAGGACGAGTTGATAGGAAGTGTACAATCCTTCCCGCAGAGTTGTTTAAAACTCATGAGAAATGAGCAAGCTATCAAAGAACTTCAGCGCATTATAGATTAGTGTCAGCCATCTTCTTCCATGAGCAATGCACAGCATGCTGTTCATAATATTATGGGACATACAAGAACAGGAAGAGAGATGCGAATCACAACACAGGTCAGAGAATTTGAAATGGATGAGGTGATCCTATATCTAGGATCAGACGTAAATGTTCTGACTAAGCAGACATGGGAACAGATGGGTAGCCCTAAGTTAGTTAGATCACCTATCCATATGATATTAGCTAATCAGCAGCGGGTATCACCCCTGGGTCGATTACCACAGGTGCCAGTTGACATTGACAGAGTTCGTAGCTCTGCAGACTTTGAAGTTATAGAAATCATTGGCGATAGTAGACCATATCCAGCATTACTAGGCATTGATTGGGTGATCAGTAACATGGCCGTTATCGACCTAAAGAGAAGATAAATGACCTTTAAGGATACGCAAATCCGGGTCATCGCACCTTTAGATCCTATTCAGGGTCCTAGATACATTGAACCTATCCGAGCAGAGGAAGAGGCACGTAACATGGAGAGTGTTTATCAGATGACTGCGAACCAGAGCGACTACATCAATCCTACTGCAGAAGGGAACATTAGTTGGCGATGCGACAACTCATGCACATCAGATTCAGATGTTGGTCTAGAGAACTGGCAGAATAGACTTCACGAAGTCTCAGCGAGTAGATGTGTGTACATGACTAAGTCACTGCGATGGATTGGCACAGAGATCAATGAGATTCCATCATTTCATGGTCTAACAGATATCCAGGACTTTCTCACGTAGTTTGAACAACAAATTCCTCACGAGCAGAGGATCGCAGCTATGGACCTTGTAGTACGAGCCACACCTACAAGATGGTGGTATGCACATAAAGAGAATATCGCATCATGGGATGGTCTTAAGAGATTGATGGCGATCAGATTCTCTACCGACAGAGAGTATGTCCAATAGAAATACACAGGAGAAAGTGACCCCAGGTCACATATTTAGACATGTGACCAGAATTGGTCAGACATTCCCGAGGATGAATGGGTTCACCGATTCATTCACACTTTGGACATAGTTCCAAGGAACTGGTACACAGAAACTGAATTGCGCAAGGGAATGACTACATGGCCACTTATGATAGATAACTTTCTACTCACCTTCACTTTTGAATCTGAGTATCCAATTGTTGATTAGGCCCTAGATGTAATAAAGATTAAGATATTTGAGGATTGTACCCTAACAGTACATACTCAACTTGAGTGGGCCATCCAGTTACAAGATGCGTTCGAGTGCTATAACTTCTAAGAAGAACCAGTAGATGAGGATCCTCGCAACACCAACATTCCAGAGTAAGAGGGGACTCGCGATGTTGATGGGCTGAAGCTACAGATTCCAGCAATCACAGAACCGATCAAGATTAAACAGATCAATATTGGCACAGACACAGAACCAAAGTTTGCCTCTATTGGAGACTATTGGACCGATGAAACAGTCGGACATATTGTAGACTTGCTACATGACTATTAGGATCTATTTCCCACCAAGTTCACAGAGATGAAGGGAATAGTTGGAGACCTAGGAGTAATGAGGATACCATTGAAAAAGGATGCTAGACCAGTCAAGCAGCGTCCATATAGATTAAATCCACGCTATAAAGAAAAAGTTAAGGATGAGATCGATAAGATGCTAGCGGCAGGCATCATTGAGCCCGTAGAAGAAAGTGAATGGGTTAGTCCCATGGTCATGCAAGAAAATAAAACCAAAGGAGACATCAGGATCTATGTCGACTTGCGTAAACTCAACGATGCATCGCTTCACGATCCATTTCCGACACCTTTCACTGATGAAGTATTAGACAATGTGGGAGGACAGGAGGTCTACTCCTTCATTGATGGCTTTTCAGGTTATCACCAGATCAGAATCCACCCAGAAGATCGACATAAGACCACTTTTGCAACAGAATGGGGCTCATTCCAGTATACGGTAATGCCCTTTGGTCTTAAGAATGCACTAGCTATCTTTTCTAGAGTAGTAGTTGTTGTATTTAAAGAATACATCCATAAATTCCTAGAAGTTTATTTTGATGATTGGACTATATTTGGATTAATTGACAAGCACATAGGAGATTTAAGACTGATGTTAGAGAAATGTAGGCAGTACCAGATTTCTCTAAACTTGAAAAAATGTATATTTTGTGCACCATTCGGTATTTTGTTGGGTCACATTGTTTGCAGACAAGGCTTGATGGTAGATCCCGCAAAGATTGCCATCATTATAAATCTTTCAGCACCCAACTCAGTCAAACAATTGAGGACAGTACTTGGTCATACCAGGTACTACAGAAAATTCATCAAGGGATACGCAAATATTACAGCACCGATGAAAAAACTGTTAAAGAAAGATGTAAAATTCCTATGGAATGAGGAATGTCAGTAGAGTCTAGACACAGTTAAAGAGAAGATGGTTACATCACCCATCTTAGTATTTCCAGACTGGACTAAGCCATTTCATGTACATGTGGATGCATCTGGCATCACACTAGAGATTGTTTTAACGCAACCAGGAGAAGGAGGTATCGATCATCCTATTGCATACTCCAGCAGAAAGCTATCTACGACAGAAAAGAACTACACCACGACAGAAAGAGAAGGCTTAGCTATGGTGTACGCGCTACAAAAGTTTAGGCACTACTTGTTGGGTGCCTCATTCAAGATGTTTACTGACCATTCCGCATTGAAGTATCTGGTCAATAAGCCAGTGTTAGGGGGAAGAATTTGCAGATGGTTACTCCTCTTTCAGGAGTATGATTTTGAAATCATTGTGAAACCAGGAAGATTGAACACTGGACCTGATCATCTGTCGCGGATAGACTCGGGAGAAGAGCCAAGTAATCTAGAGGACAATTTTCCCGATGCGCAGTTGTTTTCTATCCAGATCACAGATGAGTACTATGCTGATATCATTCACTTTCTCACTACAGGATGGGCACCTGATGAGTTTACCAAGCATCAAAAAAGGCAGTTGGTTGTTAAAGCAACAGACTTCACCCTGATCGCAGGACAGCTATACAAGTTAGGTCCAGATGAAGTCCTATGCAGATGTGTGATGCCGCATGAAAAATAGGCTATTATCAGAGAAGCACATTCAGGTACCGTAGGAGGTCATTTCGCAGGAAAGTTGACTGCGCAAAAAATCCTAGCTGCAGGATTATGGTGGCCTACATTGCACAAAGACACTGAGGACTTTTGCAGATGCTATGATATCTGCTAGAGGGTAGGAAAACCTTCACGACGAGATGAAATGCCACTGCAACCACAGATTACGCTGCGTGCATTTGACAAGTGGGCTATAGACTTCATGGGTCCTATCAACCCACCAGAAAAATGAACTAGTGCGAGATATATGATCAATGGAACAGAGTACCTCACCAGGTGGGAAGAGGCAAATGCAGTAAGAAATTGTGATGCTGCTACAGCCGCATAGTTCATTTTTGAAAACATCATCAGTAGATTTGGATGCCCAGTAATTTTGATGAGCGATCAAAGCACACATTTCTTGAACCTCACCATTGAGGCCTTGATGGAAGAATTCTAGATACAGCACGATAAGAGCACTCCCTACCACCCACAAGCTAATGGTACGGTGGAGGCCTTTAACAAGATTTTAGAAAATGCTCTTACTAAGATCTACAACAGCCAAAGGAATGATTGGGATCTCAGAGTTAATTCTGTATTATGGGCGTATCGGACTACATGTAAGAAACTTACAGGACACACACCTTTCATCTTGGTGTACGGACAGGAGGCTTTTATGCCTATGGAGTATATTCTTCCCAGTTTAAGAATTGCTCAGATCACCGGGATGGCTGATACAGACATGGTGCATGAAAGGCCAGCGTAGCTGCTTGCCTTAGAAAAAGACATATGCATTGCTGAATTCCATCAGAAAGTGCAGAAGACACGAGAAAAATCTTGGCATGACAGACACATTAAGAGTAAGACTCTTCAGATTGGAGACCTAGTACTCCTCTATGACAGTAAATTTCTTAAGTTTTCAGGGAAGTTCAAGACGCATTGGTTGGGGCCATATCAGATACAACAAGTTACAGAGGGAGGATCCGTTTAGCTCAGCAAACTGAATGGGGAGCTTCTTCCCACATTGATTAATGGCAGTAGGCTTAAGCTCTATAGTGATAGCCACTCCACCTCTCAACCCTAGCTTAGATAGCTTATGACGGTGCAGATGTCTAGTGTAGTTGAAAGGAGGAAGCACACCGGGAATTAGTCTACACCGACAGGTATTCTAAGTATAAAGAATCGCATAAGGACGGTTCATTTTGCGCAAGACATTAAGCGGCTTGCAAAAAAAAAAAAAAAAAAAAACACTTAAGTTTGTTTTGAGCAGGTGATGCGATGTGGCATCGCAGCAACGCAATGTTTCTCCATGCCATGTACCCAATTTTGCAATGAGACAGAGGGCTAGTCAAGTCGCCTTCTGACAG
This sequence comes from Pseudotsuga menziesii, assembly GCA_001517045.1. Lineage (NCBI taxonomy): Eukaryota > Viridiplantae > Streptophyta > Pinopsida > Pinales > Pinaceae > Pseudotsuga > Pseudotsuga menziesii. Next base: position 217,597 of record LPNX010235040.1, on the reverse strand, counting down.
GCATTTAATGAAGAAATGACCGGTATACCTTACCGTAGATCTGGCAATAGCATAATCAATTGTCCAGATTTGGAAAATCTTTGACGAGACCGGCGCCTGCACACACACACTTCGAGGGAAATTGATCGGATTTCAGCATTTATTGAGGATTGGTATGACGGATGTGGTCCCTTCCATGCAATTAATACAACCGACGGATTCAGTCTAGATGACCGTTGCATCCGGGATCATAGCCTTCGGCATAAAAACATAAATTATTCATTCGGGAGGGTTACATTTGCAAAGATCCGAGAGCTATAGAGTGCATTGTTAAGTTTTTTGTGTGCAGAGCTAATTCCGTTACAGAGTGCTGTGATTTCCATATTTCGTAGCCATTGCCCGTCCAGAGTATTCCACCGAGTGGGTTTTGTCCGAGGGGGAACCTATAGAAGTGATTTTGGAAAGGTTCGAACGTAGTGGCCGTACAGCTACTATGACGATGCCGCCTAAGGGTGTCATGCCAAGTTCATCATAGACCAGACAACTACCAAGGATGAGGAGCCAATCTCAGATAATAGAAGAATCCACTCCGAAGTCGGAGGAAGAAGTTCATAGCGCAACAAGCTACATTATGCCACGAGTTGAAGGCACACCAGAGGTAAAAATTCCCAAGAGTGGTAAGTTTCCTGTTCCCATTCCACAGATTGATTCTCGAGTAAAGGAAGATGGAGATCTATTAGGATATGCCGCTGTCGTTAAATTTATAGATTATAACCTGGGTAATAATAAGACATATCCTCAGTTCCAGCCGGATCAGTATCTTATGATTCAGAAGAACCCAAGGATAGGTGCAGATGAATATGTTCCCATGGAACATGTCCAGATTCTTGAGTGCTCAGGCCTGCTCAATCTATTAAGAATACCACATTTTGGATGAGGCGCAGAGGTTAATGCCATGGTGCACATCCTACTTTCTTGTGTACATGGAGGTTACCTCTGGCTTGGTAACAAGGTCGACCTAAACATCGACCTGATACACCGCATCACCGGGCTGTCCAAGACTGGTCAATACTCGAAGACAAATATAACAGGAAAGACCAAGGATTCCAAACTATCACCAGCCCTAGTCGCTAATACAGAGAGGAGGTCAGGCTTACGACATCGTAAGCTTAACAGACAATACACTCAGATTTACAGCTAGTCTTCTTGCAGGCAAACTGTTAACCAAGGTTTTCCCAAAGGAAGTCACAGGATCAGTAATTAACCTTGCCATACAAGTTGCAGAGGGGTAATAGTTCTATTGGTCTTTATTTTTGTTAAATATATTTCAGCAAGATTGTTTGACAGCTCAGGATGAGGCAAACCACCCCTTTTATTTCTCATGGTTGCTTATACTATGTGCATTCGTCGAGTGGAAGGAGTCGCCCCATATCCAATTTTGACAGCTAGCGAGTGGCGAGCCTAGAGGTCCGCGCTATACAAAATTATGGGAGACTAACAACCCAGCCAAGAAAAAGGTCAATATGATAGTATTCTATGAATACTATAGGCTGCTGAGGAAAGTCCTCCAAGAAACACCGCGGATCAGCAAGGAGATTGTGGACACATATGATAATCGGCTTGATTTTATGGTGGACCGCCATAGAATCTACCTGAGGCCAAAAAGGTCTAAAAGAGATAATTGGGCTAATGGTTGGTTCAAGATGACAGAGAAGGATGTATAAGACATCATTAAATACTTTGATGATGATTGGAAGCACGCGTTAGAAGATACCACACCACTACCATCAGGTACTGCACAGACAGACCCATCGGACAAAGGCAAAGACAAAGTGGAGTCCCAGACACAAGAAGCAGAAGAAATACCACTGGAGGAATCCAAGAAGAAAAAACACAAAGCTACAAATCCAAGTCTGGAGACTAAATTGACAGATGATGACTATGAACAAATTACAGCAAGAATAAGGGACAAAATGAGCGACACATTTCAGGTGATGCAGGCATCGCAAGGAAAGCAGCAAGGGGTGATAGATCAGCAACTTGGGGAGTTGAAAACACTAATCAAGAAGACTTCCATAATCCACACTCAGTTAATCAAGATGCCCATAGGAGAAAGTTCAACACAACCAATTTTCCGTGAGGAGATCTTGGCAAAGGATCGCATCAATACAGTCTTGATACCACCAGGGAGCATCTGATTCCCTGCTTCACCGATGGATGTACCGATACAGATTAGGCAACCTGCCAAGGTTAACCTCGCAGAGTTTCACATTGATCAGTTACAGATGATCCAACAGCAGCTAAGCATAGAGCTCAGAGGTAGAGAGCTCGCAACTTATAAACAAAACACACAACTGAAACAAAAGAATGCAACACTCTCCACCAGCTTTCAGAAAAAGGCAGATGATTTAAAAACATATGAAGAAAGAGAACAAGATCTCTCTCAATTCCTATAGAGCATCGCATTGGAGTTACCCCAATGTAACATTGAGTTTGCCTTGCCTCTCCCGCAGAAGGTAAGAAGAGTTGCAGACAGAGCAAAGGATTTGGAGGAAACAGTGACTAGGATGGAAGAAACAATGGCCAAGATGGAGGAAGACCACAAAGCACAGATTGCTAAGCTCGAGGCTCGAGAACCAGGCATCCCCCAGGAAGACAAGGAAGTGAGAGTAGAGGCCTTTCAACTCACTTACGAACAGATGAAATATCGCATAGACGATGCACTGTCAGTGCTAGCTGATGCGACGAACACATGGTCGGAGTTAGATGAGCCTCCTGAGAAAGTAGAAATCCAGCAAAATATTCAGCAGATAGAGAATACCACAGCAACAATGAAGGAAGAAATTAAAAGCTTAGCAGCTCTTTCGAAGATGAGAAAGACGATAGAGATGAACCGCTTGCAGCAGGAAGCACAGCGGTTGAGAGCGAAGGTGATACAAATCAATGACCTGCTTCAACCATATCAGGAACAAATCACAGTGCTAGTCGATGTGGTTGAACAGAAAGTTAGGGAGTTCACTAACACCAAAAATGAAATTGATGCAACAAAAGACTCCAGTATTAGTCAAGCTATGCTTGACTCGGCACGAGAACGTGTCGTAGCTATGTAGAACGAAGTCACAGGACTTCGGGACAAGTTTCAACGAACTTCACAGGAAGCCAAGGAGAAGCTACAGCAAGAGAAGCCCGCTGGTAGTGGGTCAGGGACGAGCCACAAGTAAGTGTTAGGGGACTATTGGAGTAGGGTCCCGCGGCTATAGGAGAAGCTGCCATTTTGGCGGATAGACAATTTTGGCGAAGATGAGGAGATAAGGTAAAGCTACGATGTCGTAGCATGTTTATAGCTGCATATCAGAGCCGGAAACTGTGACTGTTGGGACAGAGAAGTCAATAAAAATGACAGTACCTGAGCAACCAAGAAGAGAAAGCTCACCCACTACATTGAAGGCAGTGGTGAAGATAGGAGGGCTCAACTACTCTCATAAAGGAAAAGGAGCGACGAGGCTGAGGTATTGAAGACGAAGGACATAAGAAGGGAAGCGATGCACAATACCCATGGTTAGCACCGGGAAGCATGGAAGACTGCAGAGAGCTGTGGTGTGACGGAAAGTGGCTACCCCAAGTATAGATATGCCGACTGTCTCTACTTAGGGTTTTTGGGTTACTGTTGAGACATGCCCATAGTGTTGTAATGGCAATACCTTTGGGTTGCCTATAAAGGGATGTATTTTGTATTGTAAAAGGGTTGGTTGGGAAGTTAGACAAGTAGACACTTAGACAGATGTATTATAGAAGCTGAGCTCTGGTTCTATTATGAGCTGTAGTTATCTTACTGTAACCAGTAGCTGGCTCATTGAGCCTGTATGTAACAATCCACAGGGATTGACGGAGAGGAAGAAGGATATTGTAGAGAAGCAATATAGAGGTGGAAAAGAGATCTAAGAGAGAAGGGCTTCAGGATGTGTGCGGAGTTACCCAGAAGATCTTGAGCTGCATAAGTGGTGCAGCAGAACTGTGTTTACTTCCTCCAAGTTATAATATAGAAACGCAGTTCTGTGGACGTAGCTTCTACCCTGGAAGTGAACCACGTAAAATCAGAATGTTATGTGATTGATTCATGTGATTGTGTTTACTTGTTGTATCTGTCACTCATTACGTGAGCTTTTCTTACAGCTAAATATATGTATGTGTTATTTAGTTTATAGCATTATAGAAGGTTAAATGCAGGTTGAAGTCTTTAAGTATTATGTATAAGAGTTTGTCTATGTTTCACTCAGACAGTTAAGAGTCGCAGTGTTAAACAGTCTTGTATCTTGAGTCCTGTAAGTCGAACACAAGTAATGCTAAGTACGCTGAGTCGTAGTGGTAGGATATCGCATGGAGGTGATATCACACCATCAGAGGAGCTGTGGTGCATGATACCGCAGGTTAAGGATCGAGCGTAGGAGAGAGTTACGTGTTGCCCAGGACATGACAATGCGATAAGGGCTAGAGTCATCGCGAGTACGAGGAAACTAAACGTCACGGAGAGAGACCTCGCGGGATAAGAAGAGCTGTGAGATGCACACAGGATGCTACAGAACCTGGTTGAAGACACTTGAGTCTTTGGAAAACCCATTAGAATCACTTCGGGTGAGACTTCAGGCCGCTCCGCGGTTTGTCGCCGAAAGGGTCAGTGAGCTAGGGGTGTTGTTGGTACATTACAGTAAACCTGGGTCTGCCCATAGTGACCAACATGCGATGTCTACCCTAGAAGTACTCCAAAGTTTCCCTACACAATGCAAGAACTTGTTGACTACATTAGGAGCTATAGACCCAGATAAGACTAACTTGATTCACTTCAATGTTGAGAACTATAAACCTAGATTACCACATAAACTTGCTTTTCATATCATTACGAAATTAGTGGGAAAGAAAATATTTCAAATGGTATTAGATGAAGGAGATTCGACCTTGGTATTATCTCTGACTTGTTGGAAAGCTCTTGGCTCTCCCGAGCTTGTTACATCACCTACGACCCTTAAAACCTTTGATGAACGAGGATTCCAACCCCACAGCCTCATATCAGCCCTAGCGGTCGAGCTGGGGGGAAAAACCGTTTCCATCCAAGTAGAAGTGGTGGATGCTCCTTTAGATTATAACCTCCTTTTAGGAAGGAATTGGTTCTATGCCATGAATGTTGTTGCTTCAACAGTATTTCGAACGGTCCAATTCCCGCATCTCGGGAGAATTATTACTATTAACCAGCTTGATTTCTGTACACTGGATGTTACTACCTCTACGGCTAATAAAATCCCCATGTTAGGTTAGTCCCCTCCTCCTTACCAGTCGATTGGGGTAGGAATGCTGAAGGATTCATCCCTTATGGGGATTTTTCCCTCCACTCCTGCTAGCACGGATACTACGATAGTACATATGATCGCTTCATTTGATATTGAGCTCCAGGGCACAAATGTTGTTGAGTCCACCTTGTTGAGCCCGCATGAAGCTATGTATGACACCATTCAAACTTGTTCCTATGATCACACTAATGACATTCGTTTAGTGGCTTCAGATCCTTACCATTTACCGTACTGGTTAGCCCCTTCTCTTCCAGTTATAGACTATCTCTCCGTGACTTTTCCTTCCGACGAGTCCATTATATAGATCATGAACATGGGTGAGCCCATTTGGGAGGATCACCATCATAGATCCATGTTCCTCCCCCATACCAGTTCGGGTAGTTATGATATTGCATCCTTGTTTCCTACTGATATTTTCAACATTCCACAAATTACTATATTGTTGCAAGATACAGATTCTGAAGGAAACCTTTGCAACATTACTTAGACGAACCCAATTGACATATCATCCAAGCCTGAAGTTATTGAGCATGTTCATATTGGGCAGAACTGCTCCACAGATGAATTTGAAGCATATAAGGCACTTTTTAAGGAATTCTGTGATATTTTTTCCTGGTCCTATGAAGAGATGCTGGGGATTGACCCTTCCATTTTGGTCCACGCGATTAAAACTTATCCCATGGCTAAACCTGTCAGGCAGAAAATTAGGCAAGTCCATCCTAGGAAGGCCGTAGCTATTAAAGCTGAGATTGAGAAACTTCTGAAAGATGGTTTTATTTATCCTGTACCTCTAACGGAATGGGTATCGAACATTGTCCCTGTCAATAAAAAGCAGGGCACCATTAGAGTCTGTATCAACTTTAGGGATTTAAATAAATATTGTCCCAAAGACAACTTTCCTACCACACACATCGATCAGATTATTGACAACTATCCTAGAAGTGTCATCTTTTCATTCATGGATGGATTCTCCAGCTACAATCAGATTGAGATATTGCTCACTGATCAGCATAAGACGGCATTCATTTTCCCATGGGGAACCTTTGCGTATAAGAAGTTACCTTTTGGCTTGAAAAACATTGGCACCACGTTCCAGCGTGCGATGTCCTATGCATTTCATGACATTAAACATATTGTTGAACCATACCTTGACGACCTCCCTGCTCATTCACAACGACGGGAGGACCACCCTGGTCATCCTCGAGACATATTCCTAAGATGTTGTCATTATAATATACGACTCAATTCACATAAATGTGTTTTTTGCATTGAGACAAGATGTTTGCTTGGATTTGTGGTATCCAAAGATGGAATCCGGATCGATCCTTCGAGGATTGCCACCATCATTAATCTACCAGCCCCAACCACCATCCTTGAACTCCAAAGTTTGTAGGGGAAGGAAAAATTTCTCCTCCGTTTCGTGTGCAATCGCTGAGAAAACACACAATTATATGCGTCTCCTCAAGAAGAACACTCCATTCTTCTGGGATGACCAGGCCCAACATGCCTTTGATAGTCTTAAGCACGCTCTGACTCATTCACCCGTGATACACCCCCCGGACTATTCAAAATATTTTCTCTTGTATATTGCTGCCTCCGCTACTACCATCGCCATGGTTCTAGTGCATGACAATCTCCATGGTCAGGAGCATGTGATTTATTACGCCAGTAAGAATCTTATTGATTCTAAAACCCATTACTCACATGTGGAGAAGCTAGCTTTGGCCACGGTCATTGCTGTGCAACAAGTTCGTCACTACATTCTGCTTCGCATTACCACCGTATTGGTAGACCAGAACCCGATGTACTACATTTTGACTCATTAGGTACTCAGTGGAAAGTAATCTCATTGGATCATCATCCTTCAGGAGTTCAATCTTGAGTTTGCCAAGGCTACATCAAAGAAATCCTTGGTTTTTACTGAGCTTATATGTGACCTTCCCTGTGCTACCATGAAATCTAAGCCCAACGATTCATTTCCAGATGAATTCCTGTTCCTAATTAGCACTACTAATCCTTGGTATGGATATTTGTTGATTTATCTCCAGACCCAGCATTTTCAGTTGCATCTATCTTGCAAAGATCATCGCTGCATTCATCACCATGCAAAATACTACCTCATCTTGCATGATACCTTGTATAGACATGGGATTGACTCCATTCTCCGGCGATGCCTCACTCATGAGGAGGATGAACACGTGTTAAATGATTGCCACTCTGGAACATGTGGAGGTCATTTATCTGGGATGGCTATAGCCTATAAAATTCTTCGCGCTGGCTATTTCTGGCCTTCTGTCTTCAAATACTGTCATGAGGCTATTAAGAAATGCCCACCATGCCAACATTTTTACCCCAAAAAGCGCACCCATCTTGCTCCACTTCACCTTGTCATTGTCGTTGGCCCTTTTGCCAAATGGGGGATTGACTTCATGCATTGTAAACCTACCTCAGCCGGAGGGCATGGTTACATCATCGTAGCTGTGGATTATTTTACAAAATGGGCTGAGGCCATGCCTACATATGCAAAAGATGGTAAGAATGCCTCTCTCTTCTTGTTCAACCATATCATATCTAGATTTGGAGTTCCACAGTCCATCGTCACTGATCACGGATCCCATTTTCATAATCAAATGATGGAGGAATTGAGTGCCAAGCTAGGTTTTCGCCATGAAAACTCTATGTCATATTATCCGCAAGCTAATGGTCAGGTAGAGGCCATTAACAAGGTTTTGAAAAATATGCTTCGTCGGATGGTTGGAGATCATAAATCCAATTGGCATCTCGTTCTTTTTTTTGCTCTTTGGGCTTATTGGAATTTCGTGAAAACAGCTACTGGTTTCACGCCATTCCAGCTTGTCTATGGACTCGAAGCTGTCTTGCCTATCTAATGTCATATTCCATATTTACAACTCATCGTCAAACTTCTCCCAGACACTTCTACAGAGGAAACAATATTTTTGTACTTGAATAACCTTGATGAGACTCGTAGAGATGCTGCCTTGGCTAATGAGGCACATAAGAAACGCGTCAAGGTGCAGTATGATAAATTTGTCTAGCCTCGTGTTTTCAACGAGGGTGACCTAGTGTTGACTTATGACCAGAGATATGACAAGCTAGGAAAGGGTAAGTTCGAGTCTATGTGGCATGGACCTTTTGTTATTTCCAAGGTGTTAGAGAAAGGAGCCTATGAGTTGGTAGATTATGATGGAATCCCTTTAGGGAAACCTCGCAATGGGTTGTACCTGAAAAGGTACTATGCCTAGGTCTTCTTGGATGGTATCTTGTATATATGTATATTGATTGACTTTTAGTGCGTTTCATTATTTTCAAGATGGTTTTGAGTTTTGGTGCCTGCATCTATTTATACCATGTTTTGGTCATGCAGATGGCTTTCTATGGCTTCACTGATGGTGCTTGTTGCCACACCTTGAATCTAGCCTCAGCTGCTTGGGTTCTCTATTCCCCAGCTGAAGATTTGGTCAGTTCAGGAGTGGTTTGCTTAGGTCCCGCTACTAATAACATCACCAAGTATGAAGCAGTCATCGATCTTCTGACTAAAGCTGCCTCCCAAGATGTCCATGATCTGGTAGTTTTGATGGACTCTCAGCTCGTGGTTTGTCATTTAAACTATATCTACACCATTAGGAACCCGGTGCTCCTCCAAATATTCCGGAGGGTACGTTTGTTAGAAAGATCATTTGGAACCATTACATATAGGCATATCCCTAGGGAACATAATGCAGTTGTTGATTCATTGGCTAATTGTTACGAAGAGAAATTCCTATGGCTTGGGGTACCACAACAGACAGCTAGACTCCAGAAATCAATCTTTCCCAATATGCAATAGAAATAAAATGTCTAACAA
>LPNX010235040.1:194228-208197 GCA_001517045.1 Pseudotsuga menziesii | reverse complement strand
ATATGGAAGGCCAGGAGTCATATGAGTCGGATCCAAGTCAAGGAACGCTCCAAAAGGATTTGGATTATTCACACATCCCGATGTACGCGACTATAGGGGAAATATCTGCGTATGTATGCGGTTATCGGGGAAAAAGCTGCGTATATCACTTTTCTTATGTTTTTAGGGATGATCAAGGACACATCAAAAGACAAAAAGTGGTCCATAGGGGCTAATGAGTCTGCAGTGGGACAGGGGAAGGCCATACAATGTGTGATTCACCTAGTGTGGTGAAATCCGCTACAACACTAATTACATCCTAGATTGGCATATTTCCCATTCATGACGTTAATCAAACATGGTACATTGTAAATAAACATTTAAAGACACATAGAACTCATAGAAAATGCATTCATCCATTTGAAATGTATAAACATCATGTAAAAGTCTGTATATATATATATATACGAAAAATGTTACAAAAATTAGGTCCCGAGATCTCTTCTGAAGCACGTAGGCTTTCAGGAAAAATCATCATACAAAATCCTGAAGCTATCAGCTTTCAGTATACATGTCTCATCTACTAGTGGTGCTCATGATAACACATCACTGCTCGAGCCACCCTACGGAGTAGCTTGCTGAATCGGCCTGGTACTCCCACTGTAGATCTCTGATATCTAGTCAGGAGATCATCTATGTCAGCATCTGGGATGTCCAGAGTCAACCTCTCAAGATTCTCCTCCAGCTCCTTGATGATATCATCACCCTATGGCATGAAGCGAGCTCTGGCTCGCCTGTCTAATGGAGATGCTCCTCCAGGCCTCACTGCTCCAACATCTACATGAAGACAAATGGGTCTCGTCACTTATCATAAAAAAATATAAAACATAAAAAACATAAAAACATTTTTCATATTTAGGGTTTCTTGTTTCTTACCAATGTCTCCCCACTACCCTCCAGGTGGGAGTGGTAGGTCAGGATCACCTGTAAAATCTGTGCCCGCATAGGCATAGTCCTCGACCATGAGCATCTGATCCCGCAGCCATCTGAAGAACACGTCACTAAACTTCACTCTGCCCCTACCCGCTTTTATGAGAGCCATGACCTGGACCCACCTTAGCATGCGGGGGTCCCGTGCTCTCAGACTCTGAAAAGTCACTGGGGGCCTCATCTGGGGGACCCACTCAAAGAAGAAACAAGCTAAGATGGAAACAAAGCCAAATTGCTTCAGCTCTCCCTGCTGACATTTAGTCAGCTGATCCTTGAAGATTGGAAGCAATACTTCTGCCTAGTTGAACACTGTAGGTGCCATTGCCTCTAGGGCATACAACATATGTTCCCTGGAAGCTTGATGTACACCCTAGCTCCCTGCCACCCTTTGCATGGTGAATAGAACAATCTGTAGAGCCCTGATGGGGATCTTCTTCCCCGATGTACCTGTACCTAGTGCACAGTGTCGATCTATGAGCTCTCTGGTGGTAATGTACCCACCACGAGACCCTGTCAGTGAGATAGGAGCACCCTGCCTCGATAGGCCAGTTAGGAAGTAGATGTCCTCTACCTCTGCTGTAAGTATATGTGCCCCCACCTCAAAATACTGCTGTTCTAGATTCCACATCCTCAGTATGTGTTCCGGTAGTCTCTCGTGGAACACCATGCTTGGTGTCTGAAAGAACTTGAGAAGTCCATAGTTCTAGAGTGCAGCAATGCACACCAGATTCCTTTCAGCAGCACCATCCTTGTCATCATGAGTTCTTTCCTTCCATATAACCATATTTTGGAAGCCTATACCTGCCAAAACAACAATGGTATACATAAATATCATCCTTAAATCATTATAAATCAAACGAATGAGCTAGTTTTGTAAATATCATTGGTTAAATTTCTCCATGGCCGGCACCACCTGTGCCCCGTTGGAGACCGGTGGTGGCACCGCCTGTTCACCTTGTCTTTGGTGTGGTTCTCGGGTGGTACCACCTATCTCGCAAGGGGTAGCCGTGGTGCCCGCAAATAGGATTTTAGGGATTTCCAAATAGGCATAAAATCCCATCAAATCCCAAAATGAAAGATATGAAATGAAAGAAGAAGGTATTAGCTCTTACCTGCAACTGACGAGACTGAAAACGGACAGTGGAAACTCCCGGTATCAGCTGTGGAAGATCTGGCTAAAAAATGCTCCAAGTGCTCTCTGCCAAGAGGCAAATAGTGAAATGTTTGGTTTTTTACTATTTACTTGCCTTATATAGACATTTTTTGGGTCTGACTTAGTATAGTTTTGATATTACATCATGTTCTGGGCAAAATCTATTTGTCGTAATCCCGTAACGTTGATTTTGGATGCATTTAACACTTGTGTATGAGTCATCTGCAGGTTGACTTTAGTAAAAGCTTTGGAAAGTTTGTTTATGGATTTTTCATACTTTCAAAAAATGGAAAAGGTCATTGAGTGTTTATTATGACACTTTGTCACGCTCGTTAAAATCTAGTATCAAATTTCTGAGTCTAGTTCAAGTTTCTTTCCAGGCTCGTAAAATACAACATTGCGTAAAGAAATGTTATGGAGTCTTCTTTTCACATATTATTTTAGACTCCTTAAACATGAAAAGATAGTCGAGTCTGTTTCCGAATATTTTCAGGCTCATAAAAAGTGACATTGTGTAAAGAAACTTCATGGAGTTCTCTTTAAACCCTTTTCAGACTCCCTAAATATGAAAAGATTGTTGATTGATCTTGTCTTCTTCACACTCGTTAAAGTATTTGAAGAGTCGTCTATCTGATGATAGGTTATCTCTTTCTCGGTTCGGACAGTATTATTTAGAAGAAAGGAACACTCTAGCCAATCATGACTGGAAGAGTTCTCTAAGGTATGGTTTTATACTTTTTTGGGCCTTAGAGACTAAATCATACGAAAAAGGACCCCCATGGAGTCTTCTTCCATATTCGTTCAGACTCTCTAAAAATGAACGATACCGAGTTTTCTTGCAGTGGACTCGTTAAAGATTAAACATTGAGAGACCCATTTTGGGAATGAACCCATCCTCTCTCAGGTTTGTAAAACATATGATATTGGACTTGTCTTCTGACAAGCTAGATCAATTGTTTGTTACCCTATTTGAACTCGTAAAACCAAAAAGAGGCACTCATCAATCATGATGGGGGAAACGGGAAAGGAAATCATTTTGCAAATAATGACAGTTGTTTGTCGTTACCTTTGAACATGGCACTTGTCTGCACAATCATGTCAGTCAATTGTCTATTTAGCTGATCTCCATGACGATCCACTTTCATGAGTCATGTCAATCCTTTGAGTCTTTCAAAAGAATGCATTTTCCACTATCGCATTGCGTATCTATCCTATCTAGTCATGCTGCCAAGTCATTTTGTCATGTCGCCCGATGTTCAAAGGGAATCTGAAGAAGTCTTACCTCTACATTATACAAAACCTTTGTGTCAGTATCTTTGAGTTAGTCATATGGTTACTATGTTCACATCATTCCAGAACTATGTTTCAAGTTTCGTGTCATCGATGTGGGACTGATCATGGCCCTCCTTCGACAAGACTATTCTTGTCGACATTAGTTCATCATTTGAGAAATAGTCTTAGAAACAATATTCAGTACCTTGAGACTTGTATGCCTTAAAGATAGATTCTCTCTCTCTCGACATTGGTTCACATCATTGACCTTTGATCGATAGAATCGACTGGGTGTTCGACATCATGGCATCTATTAGCACTCAGTAGATTGTACTAGGGTACCTTGGGAATCATTGAAATTAATGGTGATCTCCCTCATACTTGTTAACGGTTCACATCATTGGCCAGTAATCAAGTGGTTTCTACCATGTTCGACTTCAGATCATTGTAATCACATGGATAGAATCGTACTTTGTGAAAGACGAGACAAAGACCATGGGTATTTGTTTAAAAGTGCTCATTGCTTTACCCCAGGTTGCGATGGAGTTTTGTATATCTAGCATGGATCCACATTTGTATGGTCGTGGCTATGCTCAAATTTGTGTCTGTATGACATAGATCTATGTTGTATGTCTGATAGCTATGTCCAAGTTTGAGTCCTCTATCACATGGATCTACGTTGTATTCTAGTAGCCATGCTTGTTTATTCCACTCATGGATCTGCCTTGTATTGGTTTGCAGCTATGAGTTTGGTTACTTGTGTCTATGAGTCAACATATTGATGTACTACAGATTCCTACTTAACTGTATGCTCCGATCGAGCCAACATTTTTGTCTCCTGGCAATGACTTGTTCTCAAAGCTCTCATTTATCGTATCACTCTAAGACTCATGCTTTGGGGGGCATCCTGTTATACCAAAATCCTGTCACCATCATGTGATAAGACCTTTTAACATAATTTCTTGCCCTGAAATCCCAGCTTCTGGAGTAAATACTAAATGGTTTCTTATCGGTCTATCATACAAATTCCCAGCACCGCTCATGCTCCCTTATCCAGGAGTGGTACCCTTGTTAGCACCACTTTTCATCGGTTGTTCACAAGCGGTGCCACCGCCTGTCACCCTTGGTCCATAGGCGATTATTACCAGAACCGCTCTGTCAAAGAAGGAAAAGCATGGTACCCTGGGTAAAAGGGTAAAAAGAGAAGCTTCTCAAGGATTCTAGATGATAAGCCTCGAGATATCTCTTATCCCTACTACTGTGGGTTGGTTGAGCTTGAGATCCCTCATCCTAGGATCTTAGAGCCACCTCACCCACTAATTTCTCAACCATCTCTATCCATTAAAGCCCTATATATATGAGCTCATAGCCATGGTTGAGGAGGGAACATTGAAGGTATTGTTATGTTGTTGGACTGATTCTTGGCCCAAGATCATTTGGAGAGAGCATAGAGAGCTAGAGTCGGAGCTTTTGGGGATGAAGAGCTGGTTTCATGGAGATGCATGTCAACATTAAGGCTTGGTTGTAAACTTTTTCATTTTTCTAATGCAAGTTGATTTTCTGTCCCATATATATTGTTGATGTTTGATTTCAGATATATATTGCTAGATTCCTTAGTCACTAGCATAGATTAGTAGATCATATTCTGGTTGCTTTGATCTGTTTCGTGTTGAACTCTTTTGCAGGTACACAGGTGAACTATCAAGGCCTTGTATTCCAGGTATCTACAACGTCTAGGGGGAGTTATCAACCTATGTGATCTATTTGTTCTGGATCTGAACCATTCAGATCAGTGGAACACCTTGCTGTCCGTAGGAGGTGAAATATTCCGATCAACAATTTGATATTTTTTCATGTCTCCACAGTTCATACTCCTCATCCATATTTTTCTTGGGTGGTTTGTAGGTTTGAGGGTCATCGAAGAGAAGTGTGGCTCAAGCTCTGTCATTTGGTTTGAAGGTGGTTCTAAGGTTTTAGGTAAGCCTCCCAAATAAGCATACACTTGTTTTATCTTGGCCTGTCCATGTTTCATTTTCATTGTTTGGTTTGGGGCTTCTATGTGGGGTTTTGATGAGCCTTCGGGCCTGTGTAAACAGACTTGGGTTTTTATATAATTTAAGGCTTTTAAGACATGGATTCGAATTGTAGCACCCTTACAAGATCTGTTTATATATATTATGTTACTATAACTTGTATTTTGGATTGGGGATTTTATTCCTGGGAAGCACCATGGCTTGAAATGGTGCCATAGCCTATGGAACAACTGTGTAATACTTGACTTACAATATTGGATTTACTATGTATATAGATATACATATTGTGCTTACAAATTGGAAATGGTTCTTATAGTTATTGTGTATGTGTTGAATTTATGCCGCGCTATTGGTTTATTACTGTGAGTTATAATGTGGAATTCGCCTTCGTTTATGGACTGTGGATTAAGTGTTTTTATTTAGCTGTAATTGTTGACAGGGTTTGGGTTGAGGCTTTTCCGTGAGTGGCATGAGCCTTTCCCAAAGTGGCTGTGATATCTCAAGAGGGTTTCTTTACTATCATTATTTCTCTATTTAGAATCTAATGTGGATTATGAAGTAGCCAAGGGTGAAAACCCACAATGTCCTTCATCGCTGTAACTGACTTTTAAGGGACTATGTGTTTTAATTAATTTGGCTGTGGCCGTGATTACTACACAGAGGAAGAGCTTAAGACTTACGACTTAGCTGTAGCGTAATAGTTGGTTATTAAAAGTATTGTTGTTATTATAATATGTAGCTCGCATATGTTGTATGTCTAGAGTGGCCTTGGTAAACAAATACCCACAGGGTTCAATCCTGTTTGTGGTTGATGTAACGAGTTTTATTTTTGATGTGGATGTGAATTGGGGCTTGAATTCCCACAGGATTCGATGTGTGTCCACCCTTGTAATTATTTGGAACTGTGTAGAGAATTCGATATGGTTTATAAAATGGAAATGATTCCTGTGTATGAAAATTATATTGGGGTTTTAAATATGATGGTTTCGTGGTTATGTAGCAATTAGAAAAAGGTAGTCTACAGGATTTGTTCTTGCGACCTTATGAAATTACTGGATGCATTAATTTATGATTATTGTATTATTTAGTTAATTGTTTCGCCATGGATGCGCTCGATATTTAAATGGGATCATTTGATTTCTAGGGCATAAGTTTTGATTATGTGCATTTATGTTAATGTGTATTTAAGACTTGGGACTGTGTATTTTATTATGAAATGAGACTCGATCTTGGACCCAATGGATGGTCATGATACTTCTCTATTCATTTTCTTAAGATGATTTACTTTTAATGGAATGAATTAGTATTTAGCTTATATTTAAATATACATACGTTGAAAGGTCTTTAATGGTTTATTTATCTTAGATAGAATAATTATGGTCTGTGATTACTTGGTTAGATTCATAATTACATTCTATAACTGTTAATGTATATTTATAGATAGTATTTGATTCATTTACTGTTGATGACTATATATATTTATATATAATATAATATTTCAGTTTGTAGATAAGAACTTAGTTTATCTAGGTTGTAAGTTTATACATATTTGTATTTAGAACCTTCTTTTAAGATGAATCTATTTAAATATAAACATGCCTCTAGTGACAAATAGAATATGTGAGTAGCGTAAGCAAGGATAAAAGAAAAGCTATATAGTAACCTGAAACAAAACCTCGTTTACATCAAGCACAATTTAATTAATGAAAATAAATACAGATTCAAGGCTCAATTGAACAAACCCTAGTGAATATAACATGAGATATAATTTGCAGCCTAGGGTTATACTTTAATAAATGTAAACCCTAGAAGATATAGAGAGGACAACCATTTATAGGGTTAGAAAATACAATATGAACCTTTACCTAAAGCATCCAACATCTATGCTAGAAATGAATTAGGCATACTTGGATTTCATACCTGTAATTTTTTGAAGCTCCTTTAATGGCTGAACCTGCGTACTTTAACTAACTAGAATTACCAATTAAAAGGCAGATGTGACCTCTATTTTTTATGACCAAATCACTTGGTAACTACCACATTCCACCCAACCATGACCTGTAACCGTTCCTGATTTTATTTTGGATCCCCCTGAGCTGGACTCCAACATGCAAGTAGCTTAGAGCTCCTAAGGTAGGGTTTCCTATCTGGTATATTAGGTCTAGATCAGTTCTCTTTTTTCCTTTCAGGAAATGTTCTCCAAGAATTCTCTTGAGAGTAAAACAGGCAGAAAATGAATCCTCGATTTGATAGATCAGAACCCTGAGCCTTTCCTTGGTTTGAGTCTTTATAGACAGACTTTTCAGTGGAAGGGACAATTAAATCAAGAAACTTTGGTTTCTTGATTTAACCCTTTTCAATTACTTTGGGTAATTATTAATATTTTAATTTAGGAACTTTCTACTAGTTCCTAATTAGACTTTTTAGGGTTTGGACTATTTATTATATTTACATAATAAATAATAATGGATGGATGTTTTCTTTCTTTCTTTCATCATTAATATTATAAATATATTTAACTCTTTATATATACCATGTATAAAGTACATAATAATAAAACAATTGTTAACATTTGTCTTTGGGCATCATATACCATGGTCCCTAGACTTAATGACACTTCTTCATTAAGGTCAAGTAGGTATATGGTTTAGTTCTACTAATGTAGGCAACTCTAAACATCCTTGCATGTTGGATTTCCCTCGTATAACGTGGTAGTTCTTCAGTACTTGAGAAGAATTCATAAATTCAAAATTTCATTTAATCACTTATAAATAAGTATGATGAGATCGATATTTTCCTTGAGTCCTTTCACTCAGAAGTTATTAAATTCGTTTCGGTTAACCTATAGCGCTTACTAGATCTCATACTCAACTTTTTAACATGGAGTTACAACCTAGTGCAATTCCAGAGTTCTTCGCTCAACACTAATGCTAGGATGTACTTGTATGATACACCCAGGGATACAATGGCCAAGGATTTGATGCTTTGAAGCTTATGTTCAACATCAACATGAAAGGATCCAGGGCTTATGCCCAACACTTCCAATTATCTTTTCATGTGTTCCAGAGCTCTTGCTCAACACAAATGTAAGTACTCATGTGCTCTAGAGCTTATCACTCAATAGAAATCATCAATCACTCAAGTGCCCCAGAGCTCCTCGCTCAACACAAATCATTAATCACTCAAGTGTTCTAGAGCTCCCAGCTCAACAAAAATCATCCATCAATCAAGTGCTCTAGAGCTTCCAGCTCAACACAGAATATCTCACCAATCATGTGCTTCAAGGTCCACGCCTAACAAAACCAAGCATATACATACATACATACATACATACATACATACATACATACATACATATATATATATATATATACATATATATATATATGATTAGTAATTGGATTATTCCCAATATATAAAACAAACCATCATGTTCATATGTAGTGGGGTCTTTGACCCAATATAACAAAATAAAATATTAAGTCAACATAATCAATAGGCACATGCCTATAAGTCTTAGGTCCAAAATTCAGGATATTACAAGCTAGTTGTTAGATAGTTTGACTTCAGATAAGCCTAGATGAAACTTTTTTTTAAATTCTGAAATGAATAATATATTTTATTCTGATAGAGAAAATGTGAATGTTGTTCATGAATGAATGGATATTTATTGAATGAAAATTTGTTTGTCAATTGTAAGAGTCTTGATAAAAAAAATTGATTATTTGAGTGGTTCATAATGCTTATTAAGTATGAAGTTAAGTGATGGATGTCTTAGTTGGATATTGGCAAAGAATCCAATAGGATCTAAAGATTCTTATTGTTTTTTTTGTTTGAATGAAATAATCCTTATCTGGACATTGGTAGAAAATATGATAGGATCCAAATGATGTTTAATTTTCATGTATGAAGTAATGGGTTTAGTATGCAATTCATTCCAATTTCGTAGTCTTTTAATAAAATGTGTTTGTTTTGGTAAATAAATGGTTATGTGATATGTTCATAAGAAATCGTTAATGAATTCCTGTTTGGTTATGAATTCCTTCATGGTTGGCATTGTAGGACAAAGGAGTTATTCCTTAGTTATCCTGTGAATACCTTGTATATGTTGGTTGTTAAGTTGGTTACATTGCCCTATGTTTTCCCAAGTATATAATTGTTTATAGTTGTTAACAATATGTTGAAGTATTTATGAATGATATGTTTGGTTGAAATTATGTTTATTTAGCCTTGGTGGATTAGGTTTGTGAGGTTAACTTTTCTTGATTTTACATGTGAAAACTTAGGCTAAGAAGTGCATGCATTTCTTTAAGGTGTTGGATATATTTTATTAAGAATTCTTTAGGTATTTTTAAGGTTTTAGGGGTATGCTGGAAGTATGTAGAAGGTTGTTCCCTTCCTATGGTCATGTTTTCCTTATCCCCCCACCCCCCCAAAAAAAATTCACTGTTTATTCTAATCTTTAAGCTTGACACATGATTTTGTGGGAAAGGTTTCAATCCTGACTCATGGAAGAAACCTGTTAAGTTTAATTCATTTATTTTCTCTCCTTGTCATTTCATAAAAATGGCTAATTATTTTCCTTATACATGGAGAATCCATTCACATGATTTCAATTGAAATGAGATGGTTTCGAATCTTGACTTTCGATATGCTGACATTGGGAATTAGAGGTCAGAAGTGGTAATTTTAACTTTTGGTTGTTGGTACTGACTCTTGACTTCCAATGTTTCGACATTGAGAATAAAAAGTTAGGATTGTTCATTATCAGTTTGGGTAGACTGTTCCAACTCCTCTCTTCCAACGTGCCGACCTCGAGAATCGAACACTGAGAAGGGGTTATTGTTTGTTTTACTCGATAATTGTTGGATTTCAACGTGCTGATGTTGGAAATAATAAGTCAAGAGGACATTGCTAGCTCTATTTGGAAGGTTCTGAATTATGACTCTTGACATGCCAATGTCGGAAATCAAGAATTAGGTGTTAAAGAGTGTTTTTATTTCCTTTTGTTTTTCTATGGGGACTTCCAACTTTTGTCTTCTGAAGTCGAAAGGGTCAAAGAATCTTTGTAAAGGATGGGATGGTGGAAATAAGCCATCATGACTATTTATTTATGTTAATTGTTAACTATTAGTTATTGTTTAATTGTTGATTCAGTGTTTAATCCTTTTATTATTTATTGTTTTGCAATAGTGAATGGTGTCAAATCATTGTTATTGGTTTTGAATGTGTTTAATTTAATTTTCTTGTGATGTTGATCCCGTGCTGTGATTTGTGTGTATTTTTCTATTACATATGTTGATCTGAGCAGTTGTTGGCAGCGTATAGACACACTATAGGTTGCATTGAATAAAACTTAGAGTGCGGGTGTGTTACACTTGTTCCACATATTTTATGATATTTTTTCACGTTACACTAATTTTATTGTCATGCATACATATATATATTTTTTTCAATGTAAACATATATAGAAATGGACTTTTTTGTATTATTTCGTATCATATTTTTTCTTGGTGGATATACTATGTGTGTATGCTATGTATGTTTATTGGAATTTATCTTTATCATGTATGTTTATTTTTATGCACATGCATGTCAAGTTTATCTCATGTTCATGTTTAATGTTTATGGTGTTTAAATATTATGGTCATTTCTTATGTACAATTCAAGATGTGAGATACAACTTACAAGTCACAATTAGGATTACAAGTTACAATCAAATTACATTTACAAATTACAAGAAAACAAATTCATGAACCTATATTCAAGTAAGAATAACAATCTAATAGTTCATTGATTATATTCACAAATTTTAATTACAAAAAGAAATTACAATTCATGATACTAGTTTTAACTAACAATAACATCTAATAACAATGGATAGATTTACATAATACTACTCACAGTAGAAAATAACAATTTTCATAATGCCATCTTCAATTAACAATAACAATTAGAGTTAATTTACAATTTGTTACGTACAATGACAATTATAAGTGCGAAATACAAATTACTACTCTTTAATAAATTACTACTTAGACATGCACACATTAGAATTACAATTAATCTTTAAGAAATTACTAATCAGACATGTACAAATTACAACTTGCAATTTCATTTGAAATTAGTAAAAGATAGATACTAGGGTCATTGGTACCATGTGAAATATTGATACAAAATCAGATAGTCTTAAAATCACTGTTCTAGGCAATGCGTTATAGGAATGCAACCTAATAACAATGAATATATTTACAAATTGCTGCATAAAATAAGAAATTCCAATTCTCATGTTAGTTTTAATTAACAATAAGACTTAGAGATATAATTTATGATTTACAATCTACAATTATAGGTACAATTTCAAACTATGAATTACAATAGAACATATTACAAATGAAATGAGCTACAAGTCACATTTAGAGTTGTATTTTACAATATACAATTTATCATGGTAATTACAATTACAAATTACAAAATCTGACAATTACAAGTTAAAATTGTATAATTACTCTTTATGAAATTACCACTTAGACATGCATATGTTACAATTGTAAAATTAATTTTTGAAAAATAAGTTGCTAATTAGACATGTACAAATTCAAACCTGCAGTTCCATTTGCAATTAAAATAAGATATATAATAGGGTCATTTATACCATGTGAAATATTGATACAAAATCATATACGATTAAAATCATTCTTCTCGCCAATGCATTATAGAAATGCAAGTCTCCATGATATGGTCATGGTCAACATCCTCCATCTTACATTTCTTTCATTCACTACTCTTCTCCTTTATTGCCATGAGTTGTATCTAAGATGCCACCACCAAATGATTGTACTCACAAGATTTATACTCATGCATATAGTTTTGGTAAATAATAGAATTTCCTTGTTTNATATATATATAATGAGTAAAACTTGGTTAATGTTCATTTCTGTACCTTCCTTGACCATGTAAAATACCTGATAATAATCTAATGATACCATGACATCTTAAGTGTGCATCTCTTGCCATGTCGGAATTGGATGAGGACACTTCAGGTTAAAAGGGATATATTTCCATGGTTTCACATGTCTATTATTTTGTCATTTATCAAGGACACAAGGATCTATATTGATGTAAAACTCACAAAAGAACGCATAATTTATCATTCATATGGAAAATATGTCTCCCATGTGCTTACTCCAAACATAGTGTAATTACCTTGTCTTCAGTATAATCTCACAATACCAACGAATGGATCTATTCACATCGCCAAAGGAAATATTTCAAAATATCTTGCATTGAAATAAGTGTACAATCAAATATATAATTATTCAACTATGACAATGCTTCAAAGAACATTTAAAAATGTGAGCTTCAACTACACACCATATATATCACCTACGCATTGACCTTGCTTGTTTGTGACCTTCATGTTTCAAATTCAATGTGCACCAATCAAATACTTCTACAGATGATGTGAGTGGGGTTACAGCATGACTCATATGGTAGATTCTAAGTTCCCATTTCACATAGAAACCTACAACATCATGCTTACCCTTTCCATACCATGTTTCACCAAAACTCCAAGCATGTCAAACTCTTGTCTCTTTATTAAGATGACTCAACAAATAAAAAGAGCACGCCGGTTTGAAATTACCTGTTGTAATAGAACCCTTGACCCATATCTTGTTGTAACTGAAATACAATGATGTAAATATAAGTAGGTAGTAGTTTTTAGCAAAGATCTCAAGGCCAAGTTCCCTTTAGAAAAAATTGTAAGTATTTTTACGATTTCCTAAGTTGTTATGTAATTTTAATTATAGATTTAGGAGACTGAAATCATGATGGAACTAAAAGATAGGGGCATAAAATCCATTAGGGAGAGAAGTTGATGGCTGGGAAGTCATGAGAATCTAGTGATTGACGACATGTGTCATGTTGGTGTTTTGGTTACCAGAAAAATAATGAATTATTGGGGTTCACTTGAGGACCTAAGTTTATAGGTCTATATCCTAAGAAGAGTAACTATTCACCACAAGCTAATAGTAAGCCCACATGGCTATAAATATTACTTTTATCTAAATCTAACTATTATTATGACTATGATATTATACGATATTAATGTAAATTCAAAATCTATAATGATTCCATACTCAAACCTGTATTGATCTAGTTATGTTTTACTATTAAAGATGAGTAAATTTTAACTATGAATCTCTTATTATGAATTCTCTTAGGGATACTTGATCATACTAGAGACACATCTCTAGGACCTTAGTGAAAAATATTTATTATACAATTATTTATACTTATATATTAATATCAAAACATAATATATAAAAGTAATGGGAACTTGTCCTATATATATAAACAAAAAAAAATATTTTACACATTTCCCAACATGTGTGCATGCATTAGAATGAAATAAAATTGAATGAAGAGGAGCTGTGTTCAAAAATTGGAGATCTCGACGTTTCGACCCCTACTCTAGGATCATCATCAGGAGACAATTAGAAGTCGAAACGTCGATATCTCCAATTTTTGAATGCAGCTC